>ML296274.1:0-180586 GCA_005239495.1 Nicotiana undulata
GAACTGATTTCCATGGGTTTTTCTGGTAACTTGCGCTTCATTCAATATAAAAATGTTAGCATCTAAAGGCATCCCTAATAATGTTTATCATTATATCTTCCATATAAATGAAACATTTTAAGCTTGGTGCACTCTCATCGCCACTCCCAAACCCCTAATCCCAATTTCCCAATCTAGCGCTTCACTTTTCAATGGCTGAAGAAGAGGGAGAGAGGAAACTGATAAAGCAAAAAGAACCACGTATTCAACTTTCTAATTTCCTCTGTATAGTTTACCCCAGACGACCGTAGTTGAAATTCTTGCTCGATTACCGGCCAGAGATTTGTTCAGTACCAGATGCCTTTCGGAAAATTGGTACGCTTCTGATCACTTCCATGACCCAATTTTTGTGAATGCCTTTTCTAACAGTAATCCTGTAAGTCTGATAATCTCTAATGAACTCTCTAATTTAAGGATGGTTGAATTCAAGAAAAAACATTACGATTAAAAATTTCCCCTCGAAAAAGCTGTTTACCCCCTGAATGGGGACTACCACCCTCCCCTGCACATCATTAGGAATCTGTTGGGTTCGGTTGGAGGTTTTCTTTTNACCACCTTCCCCTGATAATCATTAGGAATCTATTGGGTTCGGTAGGAGGTTTTCTTTTTTACCTGGACGGTAATCATCAAATTTTCATGTGCAATCCCATGTTAGGAGAATACATATTTATTCCATACCCTAAACCCTTAGACGTAATTTCTTATGGGGTCGGTTTCCTCCTGGGTTGTTATACCCTTTTTAAGTTTCCCAGAAAAGTAGCGGTTCTAGACCTCGTCCCTCTCCCTCTCCGTCTGAAGTGTGCGGTGTATGCTTATACCATAGGCGTTGATCAGGACTTGCACTCTTTGAAGGATGCCCCGAGGCCTAAGGGTATGTTTCTTGATGTCAGCTTTAATCGAAAACGGTTCTGGATTGTTGATGGACCAAGAAACTCAGACTTGGCGTTGTCTTGTTTTGACTTGGAAAATGGGAGTTTGGAGGCTGTTCCAGCCCCTCCATAGATCCGAGTTAAGGGTGAAGATTTTTTCAAATCTCTAGTACTGTTAGATGGTCACTTATGTCTCATCAACTTGTACGAACATGGCTCGTTTGCGATCTAGTCCAAGGGGGGTCCAAGGGGAATGGTAGAAAAACGTACAACTTTAAAGGAGCAATGTCACTACTACTTCGTTTTATTATTGGTTCAAGACAATCACCATCTTAAATGATGGAGTGATACTTTTTGGTTAGATGAAAAACATGAACACTCGCGCACACCAGCAGATTGATTACCTTAAGCCCTATAATCCCAAAGCAAGGAAGAGTTGGAGATTGACATTCAAATGTTGTGGTTATTGAGTCACTGTTATTAGCCCTACATTCCAGTATCTCCGCTCCATTGCTGGGGAAACAATGCAAGTAACACGTGTCACTTAATATTTTTTCTGTAAGTTCTTTCATATCTACTTTTCAATACTTTATTTGATTATTGCAATCTGAATACTTTATTGATTAAGCTGATCTGATTTACATGGGTTTTTGTGGTAACTTACGCTTCATTTAATATAAAAATATTAGCAGCTAAAGGCATCCCTAATTATGTTTATCATTATATCTTCCATATAAATAGAAACATTTTAAGCTTGGTGCACTGTCATCGCCAATGCCAAACCCTAACCCCAATTTCCCAATCTAGCGCTTCACTATTCAATAGCTGAAGAAGAGAGATAGAGAGATGAAACTGATAAAGGAAAAAGAACCACGTATTAAGCTTTCCAACTCTCCTCTTCATAGTTTACCTAGGCAGCCGTAGTTGAAATTCTTGCTCGATTACCGGCCAACAATTTTTTCAGTACCAGATGCCTTTCGGAAAATTGGTACGCTTCTGATCAATTCCATGACCCAATTTTTGTGAATGCCTTTTCTAACCATAATCTTTTAAACTACGATAATTTCTGATGAACTCTCTAACTTAAGGATGGTTGAATTCAAGAAAACCATCGCGATTAAAAATTTCCCCTCGAAAAAGCTGTTTACCCTCTGAATGGGGACTACCACCTTCCTCTGCAAATCATTAGGAATTTGTTGTGTTCGGTAGGAGGTTTTCTTTTTTACCTGGACGGTAATCATCGAATTTTCATGTGCAATCCCATGTTAGGAGAATACATATTTATTCCAGACCCTAAACCCTTAGACGTAATTTCTTATGGGGTCAATTTCTCCCTAGGTTGTTATACCCTTTTTAAGTTTGCCAGAAAAGCAGCGGTTCTAGACCCCGTCCCTCCCCCACTCCGTCTGAGATGTGCGGTCTATGATTATACCATAGGTGTTGATTAGGACTGTGCCTCTTTAGAGGATGCCCCGAAGCCCAAGGGTATGTTTCTTGATGTCAGCTTTAATCGAAAACTGTTCTGGATTGTTGATGGACCGAGAAACTTAGACTTGGCGTTGTCTTGTTTTGACCTGGAAAATGGGAGGTTGGAGGCTGTTCCATCCCCTCTAGGGATCCGTGATAAGGGTGAAGATTTTTTCAAATCTCTAGTACTGGTTGACGGTCACTTATGTCTCATCAACTTGTACGAACATGACTTGTTTGAGATCTTGTCCATGGGGGTCCAAGGGGAATGGCAGAAAAAGGTACAACTGAAAAGGAGCAATGTCACTACTACTTCGTTTTGTTATTGGTTCATGCCAATAACAATCTTGAATGATGGAGTGATCGTTTTTGGTGAGATGAAAAACATGAACACTCGCGCAGACCAGCAGATTGATTACCTTAAGCCCTATGATCCCAAATCAAGGAAGAGTTGGAGATTGACATTCAAATGTTATGGTTATATAGTCGATGTTTTTTGTCCTAATTTCCAGTCTCTCTGCTCCATTGCTGGGGAAACAATGCAAGGAACACGTGTCACTTAATGTTTTTTCTGTAAGTGCTTTCATATCTACTTTTCAATACTTTATTTTCTTATTGAAATCGGAATACTTTATTGATTAAGCTGATCTGATTTACATGGGTTTTTGTGGTAATTTACGCTTCATTTAATATAAAAATGTTAGCAGGTAAAGACATCCCTAATTATGTTTATCATCATATCTTCCTTATAAATAGAAACATTTTAAGCTTGGTGCACTGTCATCGCCATTGCCAACCCCAACCCCAATTTCCCAATCTAGCGCTTCACTATTCAGTGGCTGAAGAAGAGGGAGATAGGAAACTGATAAAGGAAAAAGAACCACGTATTCAGCTTTCTAACTTTCCTCTGCATAGTTTACCCAGACGGCCGTAGTTGAAATTCTTGCACGATTACCGGCCAGATATTTGTTCAGTACCAGATGCCTTTCAGAAAATTGGTACGCTTCTGATCACTTTCATGACCCAATTTTTATGAATGCCTTTTCTAACCATAATCTATTAAGTATGATAATCTCTGATGAAATCTGTAACTTAAGGATGGTTGAATTCAAGAAAAACCATCGCGATTACAAATTTCCCCTCGAAAAAGCTGTTTGCCCCCTGAATAGGGACTACCACCTTCCCTTGCACATCATTCGGAATATGTTGGGTTCGGTATGAGGTTTTCTTTTTTACATGTACGGTAATCATTGAATTTTCATGTTCAATCCCATGTTGGGAGAATTCCATGTTAAGGGTGAATATTTTTTAAAATCTCTAGTACGTGTAGACGGTCACTTATGTCTCATCAACCTGTACGAACATGACTCGTTTGAGATGGGAGTCCAAGGGGAATGGCATAAAAAGGTACAACTGAAAAGGATCAATGTCACTACTACTTCATTTTATTATTGGTTCAAGCCAATCACCATCTTGAATGATGGAGTGATCCTTTTTGGTGAGATGAAAAA
Organism: Nicotiana undulata; assembly: GCA_005239495.1. Taxonomy (NCBI): domain Eukaryota; kingdom Viridiplantae; phylum Streptophyta; class Magnoliopsida; order Solanales; family Solanaceae; genus Nicotiana; species Nicotiana undulata. The sequence continues at coordinate 3,887 of ML296274.1, forward strand.
CATGAACACTCGCGCGCACCGGCAGATTGATTACCTTAACGCCTATAATCCCAAATCAAGGAAGAGCTAGAGATTGACATTAAAATGTTGTGGTTATATAGTCACTGTTTTTAGTCCTACATTCCAGTCTCTCCGCTCCATTGTTGGTGAAACAATGCAAGTAACATGTGTCACTTAGTGTTCTTCTGTACGTGCTTTCATATATACTTTTCAATACTTTATTTTATTATTGCAAGATAAATACTTTATTAATTAAGTTGATCTGATTTCCATGGGTTTTTGTGGTAATTTACGCATCATTTAATATAAAAATGTTAGCAGCTTAAGGCATCCCTAATTAAGCTTGGTGCAATGTCATCGCCACTCCCAAACCCTAACCCCAATTTCCCAATCTAGCGCTTCACTTTTCAATGGCTGCAAAAGAGGGAGAGAGGAAACTGATAAAGTAAAAAGAACCACGTATTCAGCTTTCCCACTTTCCTCTGCATAGTTTTCACCAGACGACCGTAGTTGAAATTCTTGTTCGATTACCGGCCAGAAATTTGTTTAGTACCAGATGCCTTTCAGAAAATTGGTACGCTTCTGATCACTTCTATGACCCATTTTTTGTGAAAGCCTTTTCGAACCACAATCCTTTAAGTTTGATAATCTCTGATGAACTCTCTAACTTAAGGATGGTTGAATTAACCGATTACAAATTTCCCCTCGAAAAGGCTATTTGCCCCCTGAATGGGGACTACCACTTTCCCCTGCACATCATTCGAAATTTGTTGGGTTTGGTAGGAGGTTTTATTATATACATGGACGGTAATCATCGAATTTTCACGTGCAATCCCATGTTGGGAGAATACATTGTTCCTCCAGACCCTCAACCCTTAGACGTAATTTCGTATGGGGTTGGTTTCTCCCTGGGTTGTTATACCCTTTATAAGTTTTACAGAAAAGCAGCGGTTCTAGACCCTGTCTCTCCCCCTCTCCGTCTGAGGTGTGCGGTCTATGATTATACCATATGGGTTGATCAGGACTGGTGCTCTTTGGAGGATGCCCCGAGGCCCAAGGGTAAGTTTCTTGATATCAGCTTTAATCGAAAACTGTTCTGGATTGTTGATGGACCGAGAAACTCAGACTTGGCGTTGTCTTATTTTGACCTGGAAAATGGGAGGTTGGAGGCTGTTCCAGCCTCTCCGGGGATCCGAGTTAAGGGTAAAGATTATTTCAAATCTATAGTACTGGTAGACGGTCACTTATGTCTCATCAACCTGTACGAACATGACTCGTTTGAGATCTGGTCCATGGGGGTTCAAGGGGAATGGCAGAAAAAAGTACAACTGAAAAGGAGCAAAGTCACTACTACTTCATTTTATTATTGGTTCAAGCCAATCACCATCTTGAATGATGGAGTGATCCTTTTTGGTGAGATGAAAAACATGAACACTCGCGCACACCGGCAGATTGATTACCTTAAGGCCTATAATCCCAAATCAAGGAAGAGTTAGAGATTGACATTCAAATGTTGTGGTTATATAGTCACTGTTTTTAGTCCTACATTCCAGTCTCTCCGATCCATTGTTGGTGAAACAATGCAAGTAACATGTGTCACTTAGTGTTTTATCGGTAAGTGCTTTCATATCTACTTTTCAATACTTTATTTTATTATTGCAAGATGAATACTATATTGATTAAGCTGATCTGATTTCCATGGGTTTTTGTGGTAAATTGCACTTCATTTGATATAAAAATATTAGCATCTAAAGGCATCCCTAATTATGTTTATCATTATATCTTCCATATAAATAGAAACATTTTAATCTTGGTGCACTGTCATCGCCACTCCCAAACCCTAACCCCAATTTCCCAATCTAGCACTTCAAACTTTCCTCTACATAGTTTACCCCAGACGACCGTAGTTGAAATTCTTGCTCGATTACCGCTAGAGATTTGTTCAGTACCAGATGCCTTCATGAAAATATGTACGCTTCTGATCACTTCCATTACCCAATTTTTGTGAATGCCTTTTCTAACCACAATCCTTTAAGTCTGATAATCTCTTATGAACTCTCTAACTTAAGGATGGTTGAATTCAACGATTACAAATTTCCCCTTGAAAAAGTTGTTAGCCTCCTGATTGGGGACTACCACCTTCCCCTCAACATAATTCAGATTATGTTGGTTCCGTTAGGAGGTTTTCATTTTTACCTGGACAGTAATCATCGAATTTTCATGTGCAATCCCATGTTGGGAGAATACATTGTTATTCCAGACCCTCAACCCTTAGACGTAATTTCTTATGGGATCGATTTCTCCCTTTGTTGTGATACCCTATTTATGTTTGCCAGAAAAGCAGCGATTCTAGACCCCGTCCCTCTCCTTCTCCATCTGAGGTGTGCGGTCTATACTTATACCATAGGGGCTGATCAGGATTGGCGCTCTTAGGAGGATGCCCCGAGGCCCAAGGGTATGTTTCTTGATGTCAACTTTAATCGGAAATTGTTCTGGATTGTTGATGGACCGAGAAAGTAAGACTTGGCGTTGTCTTGTTTTGACCTGGAAAATGGGAGGTTGGAGGCTGTTCCAGCCCCTCCAGGGATCCGAGTTAAGGGTGAATATTTTTTCAAATCTCTAGTACTGGTAGACGGTCACTTATGTCCCATCAACTTGTACGAACATGAATCGTTTGAGATCTGGTCCATGGGGGTCCAAGAGGAATAACAGAAAAAGGTACAACTGAAAAGGAGCAAAGTCACTACTACTTCGTTTTATTATTGGTTCAAGCCAATCACCATCTTGAATGATGGAGTGATCCTTTTCGATGAGATGAAAAACATGAACACTCGCGCACACCTGCGGATTGATTACCTTAAGGCCTACAATCCCAAATCAAATAAGTGTTGGAGATTGACATTTAAATGTTGTGGTTATATAGTCGCTGTTTTTAGTCCTACATTCCAGTCTCACCACTCCATTGCTGGGGAGACAATTCCAGTAACACGTGTAACTTAATGTTTTTTCTGTAAGTGCTTTCATATCTACTTTTCAATACTTTTTATTATTATTGCAAGCTGAATACTTTATTGATTAAGCTGATCTGATTTCCATGGGTTTTTGTGGTAACTTACGCTTCATTTAATATAAAAATGTTAGCAGCTAAAGGAATCCCTAATTATGTTTATCATTATATCTTCCATATAAATAGAACGATTTTAAGCTTGGTGCACTGTCATCGCCACTCCCAAACCCTAACCCCAATTTCCCAATCTAGTGCTTCATTATGCAATGGCTGAAGAAGAGGGAGAGAGGAAACTGATAAAAGAAAAAGAACCACGTATTCAGCTTTCCAACTTTCCTCTGCATAGTTTACCCTAGACGACCGTAGTTGAAATTCTTGCTCGATTACCGTCCAGAGATTTGTTCAGTACCAGATGCCTTTCAGAAAATTGGTACGCTTCTTATCACTACCATGACCCAATTTTTGTGAATGCCTTTTCTAACCACAATCCTTTAAGTCTGATAATCTCTGATGAACTCTCTAACTTAAGGATGGTTGAATTCAGCGATTACAAATTTCCCCTCGAAAAAGTTATTTGCCCCCTAAATGGGGACTACCACTTTTCCCTTCACATCATTCGTAATCTGTTGGGTTCGGTAGGAGGTTTTCTTTTTTACCTAGACGTTAATCATCGAAGTTTTATGTGCAATCCCATGTTGGGTGATTACATTTTTATTCCAGACACCCAACCCTTAGACGTAATTTATTTATGGGGTCGGTTTCTCCCTGGGTTGTTATACCTTTTTTTAAGTTTGTCAGAAAAGCAGCGGTTCTATAACCTGTCGCTCCCCCTTTCAGTCTGAGGTGTGCGGTCTATGCTTATACCATATGGGTTGATCAGGACTAGCGCTCTTTGAAGGATGCCCCGAGGCCCAAGGGTATGTTTCTTGATGTCAACTTTAATCAGAAACTGTTATGGATTGTTGATGGACCGAGAAATTCAGACTTAGCGTTGTCTTGTTTGACCTGGAAAATGGGAGGTTGGAGGTTGTTCCAGCCCCTCCAGGGATCCGAGTTAAGGGTGAATATTATTTCAAATCTCTAATACTGGTAGACGGTCACTTATGTCTCATGAACTTGTATGAACATGACTCGTTTGAGATCTGGTCCATGGGGGTCCAAGGGGAATAAGAGAAAAAGGTACAACTGAAAAGGAGCAAAGTCACTACTACTTCGTTTTATTATTGGTTCAAGCCAATCACCATGTTGAATGATGGAGTGATCCTTTTTGGTGAGATGAAAAACATGAACACTAGCGCACACCGGAAGATTGATTACCTTAAGGCCTATTATCCCAAATTAAGGAAGAGTTGGAGATTGACATTCAAATGTTGTGGTTATATAGTCGCTATTTTTAGTCCTACATTCCAGCCTCTCCGCTCCATTTCTGGGGAAACAATGCAAGTAACACGTGTCACTTATTATTTTTTCTATGGTTGCTTTCATATCTACTTTTCAATACTTTATTTTATTATTGCAAGCTAAATACTTTATTGATTAAGCTGATCTGATTTCCATGGGTATTTGTGGTAACTTACGCTTCATTTAATATAAAAATGCTAGCAGCTAAAGGCATCCCTAATTATGTTTATCATTATATCTTCCATATAAATAGAACGATTTTAAGCTTGGTGCACTTTCATCGCCACTCCCAAACCCTAACCCCAATTTCCCAATCTAGTGCTTCACTATGCAATGGCTGAAGAAGAGGGAGAGAGGAAACTGATAAAGGAAAAAGAACCACGTAGTCAGCTTTCCAACTTTCCTCTGCATAATTTACCCCAAACGACCGTAATTGAAATTCTTGCTCGATTACCGTTCAGAGATTTGTTCAGTACCAGATGCCTTTCAGAAAATTGGTACGCTTCTTATCACTACCATGACCCAATTTTTGTGAATGCCTTTTCTAACCACAATCCTTTAAGTCTGATAATCTCTAATGAACTCTCTAACTTAAGGATGGTTGAATTATGCGATTACAAATTTCCCCCCGAAAAAACTGTTTGTCCCCCGAATGGGTACTACCACCTTCCCCTGCACATCATTCGTAATATGTTCGGTTCGGTAGGAGGTTTCTTTTTTACCTGGTAGTTAATCAATGAAGTTTTATGTGCAATCCAATGTTGGGAGAATACATTTTTATTCCAGACCCCCAACCCTTAGACGTTACTTATTTATGGGGTCAGTTTCTCCCTGGGTTGTTATACCTTTTTTAAGTTTGCCAGAAAAGAAAGGGATTCTAGACCCCGTCGCTCCCCCTCTCCGTCAGAGGTGTGCGGTCTATTCTTATACCATATGGGTTGATCAGGACTAGCGCTCTTTGGAGGATGCCCCGAGGCCCAAGGGTATGTTTCTTTATGTCAACTTTAATCAGAAAATGTTCTGGATTGTTGATGGACCTAGAAACTTAGACTTGGCGTTGTCTTGTTTTGACCTGGAAAATTGGAGGTTGGAGGTTGTTCCAGCCCCTCCAGGGATCCGAGTTAAGGGTGAAGATTTTTTCAAATCTCTAATACTGGTAGACGATCATTTATGTCTCATCAACTTGTACGAACATGACTCGTTTGAGATCTGGTCCATGGGGGTCCAAGGGGAATGGTAGAAAAACGTACAACTGAAAAGGAGAAAATTCATTACCACTTTGTTTTATTATTGGTTCAAGCCAATCATCATCTTGAATGATGGAGTGATCCTTTATGGTGAGATGAAAAACATGAACACTCGCGCACACCGGTAGATTGATTACCTTAAGGCCTATAATCCCAAATCAAGGAAGAGTTGGAGATTGACATTCAAATGTTGTGGTTAAATAGTCGCTATTTTTAGTCCTACATTCCAGCTTCTCCGCTCCATTGCTGGGGAAACAATACAAGTAACACGTGTCACTTAATATTTTTTCTATCAGTACTTTCATATCTACTTTTCAATACTTTATTTTAATATTACAAGCTGAATACTTTATTGATTAAGATGATCTGATTTCCATGGGTTTTTGTTGTAACTTATGCTTCATTTAATATAATATTGTTAGCAGCTAAAGGCATCCCTAATTATGTTTATCATTATATCTTCCATATAAATAGAAAGATTTTAAGCTTGGTGCAATGTCATCGCTACTCCCAAACCCTAACCCCAATTTCCCATTCTAGCGCTTCACTATTCAATGGCTGAAGAAGACGGAGTGAGGAAACTGATAAAGGAAAAAGAACCACGTATCCAGCTTTCCAACTTTCCTCTGCATAGTTTACCCCAAACGGCCGTAGTTGAAATTCTTGCTCGATTACCGGCCAAAGATTTGTTCAGTACCAGATGTCTTTCAAAAAATTGGTACACTTCTGATCACTTCCATGACCCAATTTTTGTGAATGCCCTTTCTAACCACAATCCTTTAAGTCTGATAATCTCTGATGAACTCTCTAACTTAAGGATGGTTGAATTCAGCGATTACAAATTTCCCCTTGAAAAAGTTGTTTTCCCCCTAAATGGGGACTACCACCTTTCCCTTCACATCATTCGTAATCTGTTGGGTTCGGTAGGAGGTTTCTATTTTACCTGGACGTTAATCATCGAAGTTTTATGTGCAATCCCATGTTGGGAGATTACATTTTTATTCCAAACCCCAACCCTTAGACGTAATTTATTTATGGGGTTGGTTTCTCCCTGGGTTGTTATACCTTTTTTAAGTTTTCCAGAAAAGCAGCGGTTCTAGACCCCGTCGCTCCCCCTTTCCGTCTGAGGTGTGCGGTCTATGCTTATACCATATGGGTTGATCATGACTAGCGCTCTTTGGAGGATGACTCGAGGCCCAAGGGTATGTTTCTTGATGTCAACTTTAATTAGAATCTATTCTGTATTGTTGATGGACCGAGAAACTCAGACTTAGCGGTGTCTTGTTTGAATTGGAAAATGGGAGGTTGGAGGTTGTTCCAGCCCCTCCAGGGATCCGAGTTAAGGGTGAAGATTTTTTTAAATCTCTAATACTGGTAGATGGTCACTTATGTCTCATGAACTTGTATGAACATGACTCGTTTGAGATCTGGTCCATGGGGGTCCAAGGGGAAAAAATGAAAAAGGTACAACTGAAAAGGAGCAAAGTCACTACTACTTCGTTTTATTATTGGTTTCAAGCCAATCACCATCTTGAATGATGGAGTGATCCTTTTTGGTGAGACGAAAAACATGAACACTCGCGCACACCGGCAGATTGATTACCTTAAGGACTATACTCCCAAATCAAGGAAGAGTTGGAGATTGACATTCAAATGTTGTGGTTATATAGTCGCTATTTTTAGTCCTACACTCCAGCCTCTCCGCTCCATTGTTGGGGAAACAATTCAAGTGACACGTGTCAATTAATATTTTTTCTATGGGTGCTTTCATATCTACTTTTCAATACTTTATTTTATTATTGCAAGCTAAATACTTTATTGATTAAGCTGGTCTGATTTCCATGGGTTTTTGTGGTAACTTACGCTTCATTTAATATAAAAATGTTAGCAGTTAAAGGCATCCCTAATTATGTTTATCATTAAATATTCCATATAAATAGAACGATTTTAAGCTTGGTGCACCGTCATCGCCACTCCCAAACCCTAACCCCAATTTCTCAATCTAGCGCTTCACTATTCAATGGCTAAAGAAGAGGGAGAGAGGAAACTGATAAAGGGAAAAGAACCACGTATTCGGCTTTCCAACTTTCCTCTGCATAGTTTACCCCAGACGGCCGTAGTTGAAATTCTTGCTCGATTACCGTCCAGAGATTTGTTCAGTACCAGATGCCTTTCAGAAAAGTGGTACGCTTCTAATCATTTCCATGACACAATTTTTGTGAATGCGTTTTCTAACCACAATCCTTTAAGTCTGATAATCTCTAATGAACTCTCTAACTTAAGGATGGTTGAATTCTGCGATTACAAATTTCCCCTCGAAAAAGTTGTTTGCCCCCTGAATGGGGACTACCACCTTCCCTGGCACATCATTCGGAATCTGTTGGTTTCGGTAGAAGGTTTTCTTTTTTACTTGGACGGTAATCATCGAATTTTTATGTGCAATCCCATGTTGGGAGAATACATTGTTATTCCATACCCTCAACCCTTAGACGTAATTTCTTATGGCGTCGGTTTCTCCCTCGGTTGTTATACCCTTTTTAAGTTTTCCAGAAAAGCAGCGGTTTTAGACCATGTCCCTCCCCCTCTTCATCTGAGGTATGAGGTCTATGCTTATACCATAGGGGTTGATCATGACTTGTGCTCTTTGGAGGATGCCCCGAGACCCAAGGGTATGTTTCTTGATGTCAACTTTATTCGGAAATTGTTCTGGATTGTTAATGGACCGAGAAACTTAGACTTGGCGTTGTCTTGTTTTGACTTGGAAAATGGGAGGTTGGAGGATGTTCCATCCCCTCCAGGGATCCGAGTTAAGGGTGAATATTTTTTCAAATCTCTAGTACTGGTAGACGGTCACTTATGTCTCATCAACTTGTATGAACATGACTCGTTTGAGATCTGGTCCATGGGGGTCCAAGGGGAATGGTAGAAAAACGTACAACTGAATGAGAGCAAAGTCACTACTACTTCGTTTTATTATTGGTTCAAGCCAATCACCATATTGAATGATGGAGTGATCTTTTATGGTGAGATGAAAAACATGAACACTCGCGCACAACGGCAGATTGATTACCTTAAGGCCTATAATCCCAAATCAAGGAAGAGTTGGAGATTGACATTCAAATGTTGTGGTTAAATAGTCGCTATTTTTAGTCCTACATTCCAGCCTCTTCGCTCCATTGCTGGGGAAACAATGCAAGTAACACGTGTCACTTAATATTTTTTCTATGAGTGCTTTCATATCTACTTTTCAATACTTTATTTTATTATTGCAAGCTGAATACTTTATTGATTAAGCTTATTTGATTTCTATGGGTTTTTGTGGTAACTTACGCTTCATTTAATATAATAATGTTAGCAGCTAAAGGCATCCCTAGTTATGTTTATCATTATATCTTCCATATAAATAAAAAGATTTTAAGCTTGGTGCACTGTCATCGCCACTCCCAAACCATAACCCTAATTTCCCAATCTAGCGCTTCACTATTCAATGGTTGAAGAAGAGGGAGAGAGGAAACTGATAAAGGAAAAAGAACCACGTATTCAACTTTCCAACTTTCCTCTGCATAGTTTACCCCAAACGGCCGTAGTTGAAATTCTTGCTCAATTACCGGCCAGAGATTTGTTCAGTACCAGATGCCTTTCGGAAAATTGGTTCGCTTCTGATCACTTCCATGACCCAATTTTTGTGAATGCCTTTTCTAACCACAATACTTTAAGTCTGATAATCTCTGATGAACTCTCTAACTTATGGATGGTTGAATTCAGCGATTACAAATTTCCCCTCGAAAAAGTTGTTTACCCCCTAAATGGGGACTACCACCTTTCCCTGCACATCATTCGTAATCTGTTGGGTTCGGTAGGAGGTTTTCTTTTTTACCTAGACGTTAATCATCGAAGTTTCATGTGCAATCCCATGTTGGGAGATTACATTTTTATTCAAGACCCCCAACCCTTAGACGTAATTTATTTATGGGGTCGGTTTCTCCCTGGGTTGTTATACCTTTTTTAAGTTTGCCAGAAAAGCAGCGGTTCTAGAACTCGTCGCTCCCCCATTTCGTCTGAGGTGTGCGGTCTATGCTTATACCATATGGGAAGATTAGGACTTGCGCTCTTTGGAGGATTCCCGGAGGCCCAAGGGTATGTTTCTTGATGTCAACTTTAATGAGAAACTGTTCTGGATTGTTGATGGACCGAGAAACTTAGACTTGGCGTTGTCTTGTTTTGACCTAGAAAATGGGAGGTTGGAGGCTGTTCCAGCCCGTCTAGAGATCTGAGTTAAGGGTGAAGATTTTTTCAAATCTCTAATACTAGTAGACGGTCACTTATGTCTCATCAACTTGTACGAACATGACTCGTTAGAGATCTGGTCCTTGGGGGTCCAAAGGGAATGGCAAAAAAAGGTACAACTGAAAAGGAGCAAAGTCACTACTACTTCATTTTATTATTGGTTCAAGCCAAACACCATCTTGAATGATGGAGTGATCCTTTTTGGAGAGATGAAAAACATGAACACTCGCGCTCACCGGCAGATTGATTACCTTAAGGCCTATAATCCCAAATCAAGGAAGAGTTGGAGATTGACATTCAAATGTTGTAGTTATACAGTCGATGTTTTCAGTCCTACATTCCAGTATCTCCGCTCCATTGCTGGGGAGACAATGCAAGTAACATGTGTCACTTAATGTTTTTTCTGTAAGTGCATTCATATCTACTTTTCAATACTTATTTTATTATTGCAAGCTGAATATTTTATTGATTAAGCTGATCTGATTTCCATGGGGTTTTTTGGTAACTTACGCGTCATTTAAAATAAAAATGTTAGCAGCTAGAGGCATCACTAATTATGTTTATCATTATATCTTCCATATAAATAGAAAGATTTTAAGCTTGGTGCATTGTCATCGCCACTCCCAAACCCAAACCCCAATTTCCCAATCTAGCGCTTCACTTTTCAATGGCTGAAGAAGAGGGAGAGAGGAAAATGATAAAGGAAAAAGAACACGTATTCAGCTTTCCAACTTTCCTCTACATAGTTTACCTAGACGGCCGTAGTTGAAATTCTTTCTCGATTACCGACCAGAGATTTGTTCAGTACCAGATGCCTTTCGGAAACATGGTACGCTTCTGATCACTTCCATGACCCAATTTTTATGATTTCCTTTTCTAACCACAATCCCTTAAGTCTGATAATCTCTGATGAACTCTCTAACTTAAGGATGGTTGAATTCAATGATTACAAATTTCCCCTCGAAAACGTTGTTTGCCCTCTTAATAGGGACTACCACCTTCCCCTGCACATTATTCGGAATCTTTTGGGTTCGGTGGTAGGTTTTCTTTTTTACCTAGACGGTAATAATCAAATTTTCATGTTCAATCCCATGTTGGTAGAATACATTGCTATTCACGACCGTCAACCCTTAGACGTAATTTCTTATGGGGTCGATTTCTCCCTGGGTTGTTATACCCTTTTTAAGTTTGCCAGAAAAGAAGCGGTTCTAGACCCCGTCCCTCCCCCTCTCCATCTGAGGTGTGCGGTCTATGCTTATACCATAGGGGTTGATCAGGACTAGTGCTCTTTGGAGGATGCCTCGAGGCCCAAGGGTATGTTTCTTGATGTCAGCTTTAATCAGAAACTGTTCTGGAATTTTGATGGACCGAGAAACTCAGATTTGGCGTTGTCTTGTTTTGACCTGGAAAATAGGATGTTGGAGGTTGTTCCAGCCCCTCCAGGGATCCGAGTTAAGGTTGAAGACTTTTTCAAATCTCTAGTACTAGTAGACGGTCACTTATGTCTCATCAACTTGTACGAACATGACTCGTTTGAGATCTGGTCCATGGGGGTCAAACGGGAATGGCAGAAAAAGGTACAACTAAAAAGGAGCGAAGTCACTGCTACTTCGTTTTATTATTGGTTAACGCCAATCACCATGTTGAATGATGGAGTCGTCCTTTTTGGTGAGATGAAAATCCCGAACACTCGCGCACACCGGCAGATTGATTACCTTAAGGCCTATAATCCCAAATCAAGGAAGAGTTGGATAATGACATTCAAATGATGTGGTTGTATAGTCGCTATTTTTAGTCCTACATTCCAGTCTCTCCACTCCATTGGTAGGGAAACAATGCAAGTAACACGTATCACTTAGTGTTTTTTTTGTATGTGCTTTCAGATCTACTTTTCAATTCTTTATTTTATTATTGCAAGGTGAATACTTTATTGATTAAGTTGATATGATTTCCATGGGTTTTTGTGGTAACTTACGCGTCATTTAATATAAAAATGTTAGCAGCTAAAGGCATCACTAATTATGTTTATCATTATATCTTCCATATAAATAGAAAGATTTTAAGCTTGGTGCACTGTCATCGCCACTCCCAAACCCTAACCCTAATTTCCCAATCTAGCGCTTCACTATTCAATGGCTGAAGAAGAGGGAGAGAGGAAACTGATAAAGGAAAAAGAACCACGTATTCAACTTTCCAACTTTCCTCTGCATAGTTTACCCCAGATGGTCGTAGTTGAAATTCTTGTTCGATTACCGGCCAGAGATTTGTTCAGTACCAGATGCCTTTCGGAAAATTGGTACACTTCTGATCACTTCCATGACCCAATTTTTGTGAATGCCTTTTCTAACAACAATCCTTTTAAGTCTGATAATCTCTGATGAACTCTCTAACTTAAAGATGGTTGAATTCAGTGTTTACAAATTTCCCCTCGAAAAAGATGTTTGCCCCCTGAATGGGGACTACCACCTTCCCCTGCACATCATTCGGAATCTGTTGGGTTCGGTAGGAGGTTTTCTTTTTTACTTGGACGGTACTCATCAAATTTTAATGTGCAATCGCATGTTGGGAGAATACATTTTTATTCCAGACCCCCAACCCTTAGACGTAATTTCTTTATGGGGTCGGTTTCTCCCTAGGTTGTTATACCTTTTTTAAGTTTCCATAAAAGCAGCGGTTCTAGACCCCGTCCCTCCCCCTCTCCGTCTGAGGTGTGCGGTTTATGCTTATACCATAGGGGTTGATCAGGACTGGCGCTCTTTGGAGGATGCGCCGAGGCCCAAGGGTATGTTTTTAGATGTGAGCTTTAATCGAAAACTTTTCTGGATTATTGATGGACCGAGAAACTAAGACTTGGCGTTGTCTTGTTTTGACCTTTAAAATGGGAGGTTGGAGGCTTTTCCAGCCCCTCCAGGGATCCGAGATAAGGGTGAAGATTTTTTCAAATCTCTAGTACTGTTAGACGGTCACTTATGTCTCATAAACTTGTACGAACATGACTTGTTTGATATCGGGTCCATGGGGGTCCAAGGGGAATGGTAGAAAAAGGTACAACTGAAAGAGAACAAAGTCACTACTACTTCGTTATATTATTGGTTCAAGCCAATCACCATCCCAATCATCCTTTTTGGTGAGATGAAAAACATGAACACTCGCGCACACCGGAAAATTGATTACCTTAAGGCCTATAATCCCAAATCAAGGAAGCGTTGGATATTGACATTCAAATGTTGTGGTTATATAGTCGTTGTCTTTAGTCCTAGATTCCAGCCTCTCTGCTCCATTGTTGGGGAAACAATGCAAGTAACATGTGTCACTTAGTTTTTTTCTGTAAGTGCTTTCATATCTACTTTTCAAAACTTTATTTTATTATTGCAAGCTGAATACTTTATTGATTAAGCTGATCTGATTTCCATGGATTTTTGTGGTAACTTACGCTTCATTTGATATAAATATGTTAGCAGCTAAAGGCATCCCTAATTATGTTTATCATTAGATCTTCCATATAAATAGAAAGATTTGAAGCTTGGTGCACTGTCATCGCCACTCCCAAACCCTAACCCCAATTTCCCAATCTAGAGCTTCACTATTCAATGGCTGAAGAAGAGGGAGAGAGGAAACTGATAAAGGAAAAAGAACCACGTATTCATCTTTCCAACTTTCCTCTACATAGTTTACCCCAAACGGCCGTAGTTGAAATTCTTGCTCGATTACCGGCCGAAGATTTGTTTGGTACCACATGCCTTTCGAAAAATTGGTACGCTTCTGATCACTTTGATTACCCAATTTTTGTGAATGCCTTTTCTAACCACAATCCTTTAAGTCTGATAATCTCTGATGAACTCTCTAACTTAAGGATGGTCGAATTCAGCGATTACAAATTACCCCTCGAAAAAGTTGTTTCCCCCCTAAATGGGGACTACCACCTTTCCCTGCACATCATTCGTAATCTGTTGGGTTCGGTAGGAGGTTTCTTTTTTACCTGGACATTAATCATCTAAGTTTCATGTGCAATCCCATATTGGGAGAATATATTTTTATTCCAGACCCTCAACCCTTAGACGTAATTTATTTATGGGGTCGGTTTCTCCCTGGGTTGTTATACCTTTTTTAAGTTTGCCAGAAAAGTAGCGGTTCTAGACCCCGTCGCTCCCCCTTTCCGTCTGAGGTGTGCGGTATATGCTTATACCATATGGGAAGATCAGGACTTGCGCTCTTTGGAGGATGCCCCGAGGCCCAAGGGTATGTTTCTTGATGTCAACTTTAATCAGAAAATGTCCTGGATTGTTGATGGACCGAGAAACTTAGACTTGGCGTTGTCTTGTTTTGACCTAGAAAATGGGAGGTTGGAGGTTGTTCCAGCCCCTCTAGGGATCCGAGTTAAGGGTGAAGATTTTTTCAAATCTCTAATACTAGTAGACGGTCACTTATGTCTCATCAACTTGTACGAACATGACTCGCTAGAGATCTGGTCCATGGGGGTCCAAAGGGAATGGCAATAAAAGGTACAACTGAAAAGGAGAAAAGTCACTACTACTTCATTTTATTATTGGTTCAAGCTAAACACCATCTTGAATGATGGAGTGATCCTTTTTGGAGAGATGAAAAACATGAACACTCGCGCTCATCGGCAGATTGATTACCTTAAGGCCTATAATCCCAAATCAAGGAAGAGTTGGAGATTGACATTCAAATGTTGTAGTTATACAGTCGATGTTTTCAGTCCTACATTCCAGTATCTCCGCTCCATTGCTGGGGAGACAATGCAAGTAACATGTGTCACTTAATGTTTTTTCTGTAAGTGCATTCATATCTACTTTTCAATACTTATTTTATTATTGCAAGCTGAATATTTTATTGATTAAGCTGATCTGATTTCCATGGGGTTTTTTGGTAACTTACGCGTCATTTAATATAAAAATGTTAGCAGCTAAAGGCATCACTAATTATGTTTATCATTATATCTTCCATATAAATAGAAAGATTTTAAGCTTGGTGCATTGTCATCGCCACTCCCAAACCCTAACCCCAATTTCCCAGTCTAGCGCTTCACTATTCAATGGCTGAAGAAGTGGGAGAGAGGAAACTGATAAAGGAAAAAGAACCACGTATTCAGCTTTCCAACTTTCCTCTACATAGTTTACCTAGACGGCCGTAGTTGAAATTCTTGCTCGATTACCGACAAGAGATTGGTTCAGTACCAGATGCTTTTCGGAAAATTGGTACGCTTCTGATCACTTCCATGACCAAATTTTTGTGAATGCCTTTTCTAACCACAATCCTTTAAGTCTGATAATCTCTGATGAACTCTCTAACTTAAGGATGGTTGAATTCAATGATTACAAATTTTCCCTCGAAAAATTTGTTTGCCCTCTTAATAGGGACACCCACCTTCCCCTGCACATCATTCGGAATATGTTGGGTTCGGTGTGAGGTTTTCTTTTTTACCTAGACGTTAATCATCACATTTTCATGTGCAATCCCATGTTGGGAGAATAAATTGCTATTCCAGACCGTCAACCCTTAGACGTAATTTCTTATGGGGTCGGTTTCTCCCTGGGTTGTTATACCCTTTTTAAGTTTTCCAGAAAAGCAGCGGTTCTAGACCTCGTCCCTCCCCCTCTGCGTCTGAGTTGTGCTGTCTATGCTTATACCATAGGGGTTGATCAGGACTAGCGCTCTTTGGAGGATGCCCCGAGGCCCAAGGGTATGTTTCTTGATGTCAGCTTTAATCGGAAACTGTTCTGGAATTTTGATGGACCGAGAAACTTAGATTTGGCGTTGTCTTGTTTTGACCTGGAAAATAGGATGTTGGAGGTTGTTCCAGCCCCTCCAGGGATCCGAGTTAAGGTTGAAGACTTTTTCAAATCTCTAGTACTAGTAGACGGTCACTTATGTCTCATCAACTTGTACGAACATGACTCGTTTGAGATCTGGTCCATGGGGGTCAAAGGGGAATGGCAGAAAAGGGTACAACTGAAAAGGAGCGAAGTCACTGCTACTTCATTTTATTATTGGTTAAAGCCAATCACCATATTGAATGATGGAGTCATCTTTTTGGTGAGATGAAAAACCCGAACACTCGCGCACACCGGCAAATTGATTACCTTAAGGCCTATAATCCCAAATCAAGGAAGAGTTGGAGAATGACATTCAAATGATGTGGTTGTATAGTCGCTATTTTTAGTCCTACATTCCAGTCTTTCCACTCCATTGCTAGGGAAAAAATGCAAGTAACACGTATCACTTAGTGTTTTTTCTGTAAGTGCTTTCATATCTACTTTTCAATACTTTATTTTATTATTGCAAGCTGAATACTTTATTGATTAAGCTGAGCTGATTGCCATGGGGTTTTATGGTAACTTACGCGTCATTTAATATAAAAATGTTAGCAGCTAAAGGCATCACTAATTATGTTTATCATTATATCTTCCATATAAATAGAAAGATTTTAAGCTTGGTGCATTGTCATCGCCACTCCCAAACCCTAACCCCAATTTCCCAGTCTAGCGCTTCACTATTCAATGGCTGAAGAAGTGGGAGAGAGGAAACTGATAAAGGAAAAAGAACCACGTATTCAGCTTTCCAACTTTCCTCTGCATAGTTTACCCCAGATGGTCGTAGTTGAAATTCTTGCTCGATTACCGGCATAGATTTGTTCAGTACCAGATGCCTTTCGGAAAATTGGTACACTTTTGATCACTTCCATGACCCAATTTTTGTGAATGCCTTTTCTAACCACAATCCTTTAAGTCTGATAATCTCTGATGAACTCTCTAACTTAATTATGGTTGAATTCAGTGTTTACAAATTTTGCCTCGAAAAAGATGTTTTCCCCCTGAATGGGGACTACCACCTTCCCCTGCACATCATTCGGAATTTGTTGGGTTCGGTAGAAGGTTTTCTTTTTTACCTGGACGGTACTCATCGAATTTTAATGTGCAATCCCATGTTGGGAGAATACATTTTTATTCCAGACCCCCAACCCTTAGACGTAATTTCTTTATGGGGTCGGTTTCTCCCTGGGTTGTTATACCTTTTTTAAGTTGCCATTAAAGCAGCGGTTCTAGACCTTGTCCCTCCCCCTCTCCGTCTGAGGTGTGCGGTTTATGCTTATACCATAGGGGTTGACCAGGACTGGCGTTCTTTGGAGGATGCGCCGAGGCCCAAGGGTATGTTTCTTGATGTCAGCTTTAATCGGAAACTTTTCTGGATTATTGATTGACCGAGAAACTAAGACTTGGCGTTGTCTTGTTTTGACCTTGAAAATGGGAGGTTGGAGGCTTTTCCAGCCCCTCCAGGGATCCGAGATAAGGGTGAAGATTTTTTCAAATCTCTAGTACTGTTAGACAGTCACTTATGTCTCATAAACTTGTACGAACATGACTTGTTTGATATCTGGTCCATGGGGGTCCAAGGGGAATGGTAGAAAAAGGTACAACTAAAAGAGAACAAAGTCACTACTACTTCGTTTTATTATTGGTTCAAGCCAATCACCATCTTGAATGAAAATATTTTTCTGTTTTGACAAAAACATTGTTTTAGAAAAAAAAATTCAGCTTTTTTCTAGAGCACTGTTTTGTAAAAACCGGAAACTTTTTTTTCTTTTTCGTTTTTTTTCGTTTTTAGTAAAAATAAATTCAGTTTTTACAAAAAAGAAATTGCTTTTCGAGTTTGAATAAGGTTTTTTTTTTAATTAATTAAGAGATATTTAGAATTGATCAATAGGACGATGACACGTGATGGGTATATTTGAACCCAAAGTATGACGGTAGGGGTATAGATAACCCAATAGTATAACAAGGGTTATTTTTAGACCATTTTCGAAAGTATAGGGCTATATTTGGACCTTTGCCGTTAAATTTATTATTACATCTATATATATGTATATTTTTATATAAAGTTTCTAAAATTTTATGGTAGATATTAGTCATTTATATTTTTAGTCTAGTCTTTGCTATTATAATAGTCTAATTTTTTGCCTTTACATTCTAGTTTGCTTAATAGTTTTCTTTTGCTAAGTACAAAAATTTATTTCATGTCAAAGATAATCGATTCTTGATTGATTACTTTTATTCATTACTAGTTGATTCAATTATCATCAATATATCTTGGTAAATGATAGGTTTCTCAGAGCAATTGGTTTGATAGTGTTACGTTGAAAATGTAGTTTCCGGAATGTGTTTGGTAGTGTATGTCTCATATTTAAGAAAAAATCCGATAAATAACCGGAAAACCGACAAAACTGAATCGATAAAAAACCGACTTAATTGGTTTGGTTGGTTTCAATATTTGAAGAACCGACTTAATTGGTTTGGTTTGATTTGATTTCAATATTTAAAAAACCGCGACTTACTTGATTTTGTTTCTTTTTAAGGAAAATCCGATTCAAACCGAACCATGAACACTCTTACACTGTGTAAAAAAAAAGAAAAAGAACATAATGCAAATTTATCTAAGGTAAAATAATTTTTACACCGTCTAACTAGTACGAATATAGAAGCGGGAGTTGCTACCTCTCTTGGCTTAAGGTTGGAATTTTTGTTTTAGGGTGCTTCGTCTGTACAGTATATATTGAAGTTTCTGTTAAACTATTCTGGGTTTAAAGGTAAAACATGAATCTTTATCTATATTACCATCTGTATCGTTAATCAATTCTACTGCAAGGAGGGGTATCATTGATATCTCAAGATGAGTGAAAAGGCAAGTTACATCCTACTATAAGTTAAACTACACCAATATAGGCTAAGGGGTCGTTTGGTAGGAAGTATTAGAAAAATTAATGCAAGCATTAGCTCTGTACACTAATATTACCTTGTTTGGTATATTTTTTTCAATATGTATATAATTTTTCAATTTATGTATAACTAATACACGTATATAATACATCATACTTGATATTGTTCTATGTATAACCAATGCATTGAAACCATGACATTAGTAATGCAAAGGTTTTTAATACTTGCATAAACATGGTTATAGACCTAATTGCCCCCCTCAAATCCCTAAAAACCCATCTCAAATACTTTCCACCATATTATTAGCAAACAGACTTCTTTGATCTGTTCGCTTTGGCATGGAAAAGCACAGGTGAAATGGTGAATGCAGTCAAATAATCTTCTTCTTCATTTTCCTCTTCAAAGATCAAAGTCACGCGTCTAGGTAAAAGGATTTTCAGTGATTTTGTCCTCCCCCACCCCCATCCAACCCCCCCCCCCCCCCCCCCCCCCAAAAAAAAAAAATAACCCTCCTCCTTTTGAATGACTCGGAGTGAAGTCACTAGCTACTGGTGTCTTTGTTTGTGGAGGGTACTATTGTAAACGCCCAAGTTTTTAAAAATTATGCAATGATTTAATACAACAAACCAAACAGTGAGATAAAAAAGAATCTCAGCATTACTAATACCAATACTACTAATACATTGTATTCGACGCGATTCTTATACCTCCTACCCTAAATTCTTTTGTGGGATTAAGGACATGACAAAGACAACAAGTTACTATCTGCATTGGTTGGGAAACTATGATCAACATTTTTCCATTTCGGTATAGTAAAGCAACAAAGTATGGAGAAATATTACAAGTATGAAGCTAACCCAAGGACAAGCAAGACCATAACTCCAGGTAATAGATTCAGTATCAGGTAACAATTTAAGTGGAACATACAGTGACATCCCACCTACTATATGATATAAAGAGCATATCATATACTAGTAGATAAAGAAGCCCAAAGTCAAAGAACAAAGACCATGAAATCTTCCACCACCATGTTTAAGATTCAGAGAATGCTTTTTGAAACATCAGAAAACATGAAATTAGATGCTTGTTGTTATGAACCCATCATTGGGCCCAGTGTTGGATAATGATGTAGTTGGGCTGGAAGACCAAATGGGAGAAGAACTTGGGCCTGGGGATCAACTGCGTAGGAGCAGAAGATTGAAACAGCCCAATAGGCTTTTGGGGGATTTTATATGGCTGGATGAGGCAAGTGTCAATAGCTGGTTGGTTGTAGGGGAATATTATATTGTTTATAATAGACATGTCTAGTATCAGTAGTGGTATCGTTAATGCGCAATGTTGCAGCTCTTTCTCTGTCTCCTCCCCACTCTCTTGATGTAATCCCTTCTCACCTCTAACCCTTCTGTTGCAGCCTTTCAATTTCCTTCAAGTTTGTAATTTCCTTTCAGTTGTTGAATCAAATTCCCATGTTAGTTGCTATCAGCAACTGGAAGACACGCAAACGGGCATGGCCCGGGAGATGTCGGAACTCCGCACAGCATTTGATGGTCAGCATAAATTGATGCAAGAGGTTCTTTCTCAGGTGGCTTCCATTGGATCTCAATTGAACGAGTCCGTAGCATAGACGTCTCTTTCAAAGACGTCTGAGGTGGTTCTGTCCACAAACGATAGTGGTGGTAACTCTGTCGTGCTCCGACACAAACCTGCTTCTGTTGAGTTGAGCCAGTTCTCCGGCAATCACCCAGATGCTTGGGTTTTTCAGGTTGACAGGTATTTTTCGCTTCATTTTACTTAGACGGGGAGGCTCTCGAATGGTATCGCTGGCTCTTCCGTTACAAACAACTGGTTGACTGGCCTCATTTTGCGGCTAAGTTGGTAATTCGATTTAGAAAAAAAGAGCTGGAAGAACCTGAAGGTCGCCTGGCCAAGCTCTGTCAGTTTTCCACCGTTGCAGACTACCAGGCTCGGTTCGAAGCAATTGCAAATGAAACGGAAGATGTTTCTGAA
The DNA here is from genome assembly GCA_005239495.1 of Nicotiana undulata. NCBI lineage: Eukaryota > Viridiplantae > Streptophyta > Magnoliopsida > Solanales > Solanaceae > Nicotiana > Nicotiana undulata. The sequence continues at coordinate 24,571 of ML296274.1, forward strand.
TCCTTGATGCTCAAGTTATTTGTGTCTGGGCTTCGTTCGGATATTAAAACGTCAGTTTTGGTTCGCCGGCCCAAAACACTTGATGAGGCCATTTCTCTTGCCCAATCATTAGCAGCGATTGCAGATAGAAAGAGGGCCCATGCAACCGGCTTTTGCCAGAACCCAACCTTTACTGCCTACTCCTCCCTCCAAAGCTATAGTGCCAACTCGCAATCCCTCCACATCGGGCTCTCGAGTGCCTGTCAAACGGCTAACGTCGGCGGAGATGCAGCAACGTCGCAATATGGGGTTGTGTTATTATTGTGATGAGAAATATGTGGCAAATCACAAATGCAAATCCCTGCCCCAAATCCTTCTGCTTGAAGACGATTCCGAACCATTCATTGCCGAATCCGCCCAAATCACGTCGGATGAACTATTAGCCGAGGAACTTCAGTGCTTGGAGTTACAGGCCCAATCGACAATGTCTTATCACGCCTTAGCGGGTGGTCATTCTCCTACTATTCTTCGCTTCAAGGGTCATGTACATGGGTCCCCTGTTGCTGTCTTGGTTGATGGTGGGAGTACACATAATTTTATTCAGACACGAGAAGCCAAATTCCTAAATCTGACAGTTGAACCCACCACTAATTTTTCGGTGGTTTTGGGAAATGGCCAGCGTTTGCGTTGTGAAGGAGTAATTCGTGTTGTTTTATTTACTGTCCAGGGAACAGACCTCACAATGGACTTATATCTCTTGGGTTTCCATGGCGCCGATATTGTTCTTGGCGGCGCTTGGCTAGCCACTCTAGGTCCGGTACTGACCAACCATTCCACTCGCCAGATGGAGTTTTATTTGGAAGGCCAGCAAGTTAAGTGGGTGGGTGACCCCCCGGATGATCTGCAACCGGCTCAATTGCAAACATTACCCCGATATCATGCCACTGATGCCATTGCTACTTGTTTTTGGCTGTTTCTAGTTCAAGAAGATTCTGGGGCACCTTCAGAGTTGGGGGCATTACTGGATTCACATGCTGCTGTCTTCACCAAACCACAGGGACTTCCACCAGTGCGACCAACTGATCATGCCATTCATCTTGCACCTGAGGCTCGTCCAGTCAATGTCAAGCCCTATCGATACCCTCATTTTCAGAAGCAAATAATGGAACAACTCGTATCTGATATGTTAAGGGACGGAGTAATACAACCTAGTACAAGTCTGTTCTCATCACCAGTCTTGTTGGTGCGAAAGAAGGATGGATCATGGCGCTTCTGTGTTGACTATAGGGCCCTTAATGCCATTACCGTGCGTGACAGATTTCCAATTCCCTCAGTTGACGAGTTGTTTGATGAACTATATGGGGCTAAATTTTTCTTGAAGTTGGATCTCTTGTCTGGTTATCATCAAATCTGTGTTCGCCCAGTTGATGTTCTTAAAACGGCATTTTGGACACATGATGGACATTACGAGTTTTTGGTTATGCCGTTCGGGTTATCCAATGCCCCATCGACCTTTCAAGCAACCATGAATGATATTTTTCTCTCAAATTTGTACTCGTATTCTTTGATGATATTCTCATCTATAGTTCATCCTGGTCGTTGCACTTGGAGCATTTGGAGTTAGTCCTCAAATTGCTCCAACGACACCAATTGGTCGCAAAGCGCAGCAAATGTCAGTTTGGACAGACCAAGGTCCATCATTTGGGCCATGTTATATCTTCAGATGGGCTTGCCGTCGACCTCTCAAAATTTTCTATTGTACAACAATGGGCCACACCCAAGTCAGTTAAGGACGTCCGCAGTTTTTTGGGTCTTGCGGGTTATTATAGGCGATTTATTCGTCACTTTGCCACTGTGGCCAGTCCATTGTCTGATTTTCGCCAGAAAGATGCCTTTGTTAGGAATGAGCAAGCTCAACAAGCCTTCGAGGACCTGAAGTCTAGGCTTAGCTCTACTCCGGTTCTGGCCCTGCCCAACTTCGATGATGATTTTACTCTGGAGACTGATGCCTCGGGCGTAGGGATTGGGGCAATCCTTTCACAGAAAGGTCACCCCATTGCCTTTTACAGTCAAAAATTATGTCCTAGGATGCAAAAAGCCTCAACTTACCACCGAGAGATGTATGCCATCACGCAAGCTGTGGCAAAATGGAGGCAATATCTGTTAGGGCGACAGTTTCACAATACTCACTGACCAGCAGTCCCTCAAGAACCTAAGAACCTCACAACTCAGATAATTCAGACCCCGGAACAACAGAAGTGGCTAGGAAAATTAGTTGGGTATGATTTCATCATCAATTATAGACCGGGAAAACAGAATAAGGTTGCGGATGCCTTGTCTAGACCACCGGAGGTTGGCACATTTTATGCTATTTCTGAGCGCTCATTTGAGTGGCTCGCGGAGTTGATAGAGGCAAACAAAATTCATCCTGAGTTGTTGGCCATCCAGCAGGGTATGGAAAACAAACCTGCGGATTATGCAGCCTACTCTTTTCGCAAAGGGCTGCTCTTTTACAAAGGTCGTCTAGTCATACCACGTGATTCTTCCTTAAAGCAACTTTTGCTTCAGGAATTTCATGATTCAAAGATAGGCGGACATGCTGGTGTTGCTCGTACTTTTCATCGCCTATCCTCAAACTTTTACTGGCCAGCAATGCGAAATGACGTTAAAGTTTACATTGCCTCTTGCCAAATATGCCAACGATCCAAGGACATTAATAAGCTATATGCAGGTCTTTACAACCGTCACCCGTTCCCGAAATGGTTTTTGAGGAGATAGCTATGGATTTCATCACTTGCTTGTCGAGCTCTAAGGGAAAAGCCACCATTATGACTGTGGTTGACAGACTTCTAAGTACGGGCACTTTATTCCTTTACCGGCAACTTTCCGTGGCTGAAGCTTTTGTAGTCCATATCATTAAGTTGCATGGTCATCCTCGAACAATTGTGACGGATCGAAACCCTCGCTTCCTACATTCGTTTTGGCAAGAGCTTCATCGTTTACAGGGGACTGTCCTGGCCATGAGTACTGCTTACCATCCCCAAACCGACGGGCAATCGGAGGCATTAAATAAGTGTGTGGAGCAATATTTAAGATGTTTTGTGGCGGACAGCCTGCATGAATGGGTACCCATGTTACCATGGGCCGAGTTTTGGTATAATACAACTTTTCAAACTTCAGTGGGGATGACACCCTTCCAAGCATTATATGGCAGAGAACCTCCCACCATCGGTCGCTATGTGTTGGGCAGTGCTTCCGATGATTTAATTGAGCAGTACATGCTACGGCGAGATGAAGTACTGGGGATCCTGAAGTTCAATCTGTCCAAGTCACAGTCTCGCATGAAAAAAGATGCTGATAAGGGGTGAACTGATGATTATTTTGAGGAAGGTGACTGGGTGTTCGAGAAATTGCAGCCATATAAGCAACAGTCTTTTGAGGAACGCTCACCAGCACAAGCTAAGTAAGAAGTACTTTGGACCTTACAAGGTACTGAAGCGGATTGGCTCTGTGGCGTACAAGCTTCAATTACCTGAAGAAGCTAGGGTTCATTCAGTGTTCCACATTTCATTACTCAAGCGCTGTAAGGGGCAACCAGATGAACAGATTACACCATTACAACTTCAAGATTCAGTTGCTCAGAACCTTGGGGAAAGGTTCTCTTTTCATGAGGGAGTACTGTTAAGGGCCCAGTGTTGGATAATGATGTAGTTAGGTTGGAAGACCAAATGGGAGAAGAACTTGGGCCTGGGGATCAACTGCGTAGGAGCAGAAGATTGAAACAGCCCAATAGGTACAACAATAAGGCAGCATCTCATCCAACACTCAAACGTTACCCATAAAGAAGTTGAGAGCTTGACATCACTTGGGCTTTCGTGAAGTGAATGGAGCTCGTTTTGCTCGCTTATTGGTTCTGCACTCTGCATGATTCATACTAATGAATCCTTGCGAACTTTTGCAATTTCACAGATTAAATTTCAACTTTGTAAAAGTGTTCGATTTGGAGGACACCTTTATTGATTGTTTTTCAACTGAACTAGGTCATTTGAGATATTATTTCCCCTTTTCTTTTTTGCAAAAGATGATCGGGAGTCAATTCCATCATCCATAGCCAATCTTTGGAACTTTGAAACTTTGATATGAAAAAAATGTTATTGCTCGTAACACTTTGGAAGATGATTAAATTGAGACATTTGTATAGTTCTCACGGTTTCACGATAAATAAATCTAATTATTTAATATGAAACAGAGAAAAATTTGCAAATGTCTCAATTTAACCATCTTTCAACGCATTACGAGTAATAATATTTCGCCCCAAAATGATAATATCAAAGTTTCTAGACTCCAAAAATTGGCTGTGCTAGACAAAATTAACTTCCCATCATTCTCTACAAAAAAAAAATACCACGAATAAACTAGCTCAGATGGAAAATCGTCAATAAAGATGTCCGCTCGAGCACGATAACTTTATGCAAGTTTCTTTTTTGTTTTCCACTACGAGAGAATACAACCATCCAATCTTAGGCTGGATTAGGCTTTGTCAAGAGCTAGTGATTTTGCAGATGCAGCAATTTCTCTAGAGCCATTAGAGAATGAAATACCATGTAAATTGAAGATGTTGTCAATCAAGGACCTAAAATAAAAAAGAATCATTAGAGAGTGGATATAACATTCTAACATGACATTTCTTAGAGCCTGGTTTTATATGAGAAAAAAGTCGCTTTACCTGATTAATGACTCTGTTCTTGTGATACTCACATCAGACACAGGAAAAAGATAATCATCAGCCATAGAACATGATCAGTAGCATATGCAAAATATGCAACTCTTGAGAATTCAAACCTAAATGAACTGACCAGCAATGTATGTTCCCACATTTCACGATATCAGTGTTAAACAAAGCATAACATATATGGCTATCGATTTTTTTCTCTTGTTTCACCGTAAAAACAAAAATAACTAACTCTTATTCTCAAATAAGTTGTGACCGACAATATGAATCCTAAATGAGCATGTGACTCCATTTAATCTTATCTAATGCTAACGTTACAACAACTATGCCTCAGCAGAGGCGGATCCAGGTGAGTTCAATATCTTTTTGCATACAAAATTTTATTTTGCGTCGAAAGTTAAGGGTTCAATTGAACCAACGCTACATCCACCCCTGTCATATAGGTCTAATAAAACTCCTATGAAACATATCACCTACAGTAAATGTATCAAAATTACTAACACATCTTCCCAACTAATTAGTACCGCCTGTATAGATATTTTTATTCAATTTTGTCCTACCTTTTGTTAAGTCTGCATGGATTCCAAAAGACAATTTCCTTTCATATAATTTTAGGTCTACCTCATCCTCTTTTAATACTTTCCGCCATGGCTTCACACATATACATAGATGCATCTAGAGGTTGACACAGGACACGACCCAACCATTTCAAGCTACCTTATTTCAAATTTACCCTGAAGTGATTATTTTTTATCTTGTCTAATCTTGTATAATCACACATCCATTTTATATATATCCACATCTCCACCACACAAATCTTGTGGACGTCTTGGACTTTAACGACCCAACATTCACTTACGTCACATATAATATTGTTGATTTTATAAGTTCTAACTATTCTATGAGCGATAAATTCCTTGGTTCTTTGAGCATTAGTTAACAACATATCAGGCCCTATTAATCAGAAAAAAAAGTTTTAAACCCGGAGCACATTTTAACTTCCAAATCTAGTTGTGAATTTTTCGGATCCCTCCGTCCTATGAAGATCAGAGCAGACACGATAGACAAACAAGCAATATACAATTCACACATTTCAAAATTCACGCTCAGATGATGATGTGAGATTTTACATACTGAACACACTTTATACACATTTCAGTGAGAAGTTAAGTGCTTTCTTCCATTAGTAATAAAATATTTACGTCACATTAACTCATTCACTCTCGAGAGCTAGTCAAATTGTACCACATAAAATGGGGTGGCGGCATAGTTAATAAAATAGCTATCTTCCTTGTGAACATCGATAAATTTTCTTGTAACTTATTTTTTATGACTCACTGCCTATTTAGGTTCACTTATTCTCCAAACTGCTAGTTTAACTCCACTATCACATTGGTACAAAGATCCACTTGCTTACAACAAAAAGTTCCATTCAATCAGATTATTTTTTTTGGGGGAAAAGGTCAGGTAAAAGAGTTATTAATAAAGTACCAAGATGTTATTGTGGTACAAAAATACATTGGAAAAAAAAAAGGAAAGCTTGGTATGGATTTCCATACAACTTCAGTTTAGTGCTTAAATTATAAAAGAAATTTCATGGAAGTAAATTAGGTAACGCAACAGTGTAAGTTGAGTTATTTGTTGTAGATAGAGTAATACTAATACCAAAAGTAAAAAAGAAAGTTCTCCTATACATGGAATGTTATAAAGTAATACCAAAAATAAAAGAATGTTCTACACTTTAAACATTATTCTGAGAGTGATCACAATCGATTCTACAGATTTTAGGACAAATTATAGAGAGAAATACAACTAGGAATAGGAAATTTTGCGGAATTAGTTGCTCTGACTACAACTTCTATGCTTCATGAAACTTTAATCTGAAGGACATTGTGGTAACTTCCTAAATCTTGCATATAATTTCCAAGGAAGAGTGTTAGTTTCCTTTTAACTTGGCCTGTCTAAACTAGCTCATGTTGCCGATCCCAAACTCAACTAGTGGAAAGTAGTGGTAAGTTGATACCCAATGTAAAGCTAGTCAATTTATGATGACTCTCAAACAGCATTAGGTACGTCTATGGGACTGCTATAAATAGTGAAGATTCATATAGCTGACCCCAACTAACTTGGGGTTGATGCGTTGGTTGTTGTAGTGTTAGTTTCATTTGTCTTCATCGTGGTTCGAGAGATACTAAAAGTAGTATTTAATTAGTTAAAGGTTGGTTGCATAGTTGGTTTGAGGGATCTTATACAGAATAGAGTTAAGTTTAGAGTTAACATCACAAGAGTTTATTATACTTCAAGTAATGCAGAATCTTCCCTAGCTACTCTTTTTCCTAACTTTTACCATATAGTATGATACTTCCATTTCTGAAATAGTATCACTCCTCTCAAACCACACCGCAGGGACCAACCGTGGAAATTTTCCACTCTTTTTCCCCTTGTGACTCGAACCTCCAAAATCATGGTTAAAAGTGGAGGACCCCTTCCTCGTACTCTCGTCTACCATATAGCATGATACCCAAGGAGTTTAGTACAATCGTACATCTTATATTTTCCTTTTCCTAACTATGTTCCCCCTCTCAAAGTATTCCTAGATTTCCCACATCGCAAGAACTAATAATATGATCTACATGCATTCTAGTAGAGATTGCTTAGATAAGTTATAAGATGTTATTGAATTTGAAAGAAATATGAGAATCTAACCCAATGAGGGCTAGAGTTACTTGACACCTGTAATGGAAACCACTTATAAAGGAAATATTTCCACTTGCTGTGTGACACTATTGAGATTTTTTTTGCAGACAAAACCTATTGATTAAACAAGGTCCTTAATGCAGAAAGGATGGTTTCAGCATTTCATAATGAACTGTTCTCCATAAAACTTGTCTTTTGGTGGAAAACATTCTTACTCAAACTGGAAAAACACAAAAAGGGAAGTGGAAATAAGGGGAAACAAATTAACATTTGTATTACCCCGTTGAGCTATTTAACCAAGATAGTCTATCAATCACATAATCACTACGCCCTCAATCCCAAATTAGTTGGAGTTGACTATGACAATCTTCAGTACCCCTTCCACTCTACTCAGGCCCATTTCATTTCAATACTAAGTAATTCATCTTTAACGGCAAATTATTAAGATTTAAAACTATAGTTTCCTAAATCTCACACTTACTCCTGTGTGGATGCCCGGACCTAATGTAACTAAGCTTCAATCCTACCTAAGACAATTGATGTGGTAGTAAAAAAAGGAGAGGCACCAACATCTTTCTCTTCATTCTCTTCTTGAGGTCGAAATGGATCCTTATTCACATCAAGTGATCGAACAACCATCGGAGTACTTAATGGATGTGCTTCATCCATGTAAAACCGTTTCAGTACCTTTTCTATGTAGGCAGATTGATGAACAATAATTCTGTTTGCCGAATGTTCAATTTGCAAACCAAGACATAATTTTGTCTTTCCGAGATCTTTCATCTCGAATTCTTTCTTTAAATAATCAATTGCCTTTTGGAGTTCTATAGGAGTCCCAATAAGGTTTATGTCATCAACATATACGGCAAGTACAAAAAATTCCGATGTTGTTTTCTTTATAAAAACACATGGACAAATGGCATCATTTATATAACCTTCCTTTAATAAATACTCACTAAGACGATTATACCACATACGTCCTGATTGCTTTAGAACATACAAAGATCTTTGCAATTTGATTGAAAATATTTTTCGGGATTTTGAATTATTTGCATTAGGCATTTTAAACCCCTCGGGAAATTTTCATGTATATCTCATTATCAAGTGAGACATAAAGGTAGGCGGTAACTACGTCCATTAAATGCATGTCAAGTTTTTCATGGACAACAAACTAATGAGATAACGGAACGTTATAGCATCCATAACGGGTGAATATGTCTCTTCATAATCGACACCAGGCCTTTGTGAAAATCCAAAATCCTTGTGCAACAAGGCGTGCCTTATATCTTTGCACCTCATTTTTCTCATTCCTCTTGCGTACAAAGACTCATTTATAGCCAACAGGCTTAACACCATTAGGTGTTTGGACTACAGGCCCAAAAACTTCACGTTTCGCAAGTGAATTCAATTCTGATTGGATTGCTTCTTGCCATTTTGGCCGATCACGTTTTTGTCGACATTCTCCAACAGATTGAGGTTCAAGATCTGCACTATCTTGCATAATGCTAGATGCAACATTATATGCAAAGACATAATCCACCACTATATCCAATCGATTCAAATTTGTCTCAATATCAATTGGATTTATTGATAGTTCCTTATTTTCTTGAGTCTCGGGCTCAGTGGTTTCCTCATGAATCTCAGAATTTATTAAATCGTGGATTTCTTCATGAGAATCTTTCGTAGTGTCATTTTGATCATTTATTTTCCTTTTTTCTAGGATTTCAATCCTTAGAACCCAATGGTCTGCCACGTTTTAGGCGTGCTTTTGACTCATTAGCTATAACACTAGAAGATTGTCCAATAGGGACATCAATACAGATTGGAACATTCTGTGCAGGGATATGTGATTTTGTTATCCTTTTCAAATCCGTAAATGCGTCTAGCATTTGATTTGCTATTCTTTGCAAATGGATAATCTTTTGCACCTCTTTTTCACAAATAGAGGTATGTGGATCAAGATGAGATAATGTTGAATTTTTCCACAAAATTTCCCGTTTGGTTTCACCAATTTCTCCCCCTAATTTTGGAAAAAGTGTCTCATCGAATCGACAGTCTGCAAAACGGGCAGTGAATAAATTCCCCGTTAATGTTTTGAGGTAGTGAATAATGGAGGGCGATTCAAACCCAACATATATTCCTAACCTTCTTTGGGGACCCATTTTGGTGTGATATGGCGGTGCTACAGGAACATATAATGCGCATCCAAATATTCTTAAATGGGATATATTAGGTTCATGACCCAACACTAATTGCAACGGGGAATATTTATGATAATTTATCGGTCTGAGACGAACTAGCATTGCTGCATGCAAAATGGCGTGACCCCAAACAGAAGTGGGCAGCCTCGCTTTCATGAGTAACGGTCTTGCTATCAATTGCAAACGTTTAATTAAAGACTCTGCAAGGCCATCTTGAGTGTGAACATGAGCTACAGGATGTTCCACTTTTATCCCAATTGATAAGCAATAATCATTAAATGCTTGGGATGAAAACTCAGCAGCATTATCAAGTCTAATAGACTTAATTGGATTATCGGGGAATTGCGCCCGTAATCGAATTATTTGTGCCATTAATTTTGCAAACGCGAGGTTACCAAATGACAATAGGCACACATGAGACCATCTAGAGGATGCATCTATTAAGACCATAAAATATCTAAATGACCCACTAGGGGGGTGAATAGGTCCACAAATGTCCCCTTGTATACGCTCCAAAAACGCAGGGGACTCAATCCGAACCTTTATTGGTGATGGTCTTATAATTAACTTGTCTTGATAACAAGAAGTGCAAGAAAATTCGTTATTTAAAAGAATCTTTAAGTTCTTTAATGGATGCCCATTTGAGTTTTCTATAATTCGTCTCATCATAATTGATCCATGATGTCCCAATCGATCATGCCAAAGTACAAAAGTATTGGAATCAGTAACATTTTGGTTTACAATAGAATGTGCCTCAATTGCACTAATTCTTGTCCAATACAGGCCGCAAGATAAAGATGGAAACTTCTCAATAACCCTCTTTTGGCCAGAGACATTCTTGGTAATGATGAGATATTCAAGATTATTCTCATCTATTGTCTCAATATGATATCTATTTCGGCGGATATCTTTAAAACTCAACAAGTTCCTTTTGGATTTGGAGGAGAACATTGCATTCTCTATTATAAGTATTGTTCCTTTAGTCAGAGTTATAGTAGCTCTTCCAGAGCCTTCAATTAATTTACTACTACCAGAAATTGTAATAACAGCTGTCTTATATATACTTAAATGAGAGAAATATTTCTTCTCTTTGAATATTGTATGTGTCGTACATGAATCAACTAAACAAATATTTTTACAATTGAACTTTGATCCAAGTTTATTTTGTGAGATATCCATATTTGCTTCCTACAATTTAACATACAAAAGAAATATACCAATAAATATTAGTATTTTCAGAGAAAAAGAAAAAGAAACGAAGTTAAATGAATGATAGAGATCCAACCAAAACGAATTTAGTCACTGCGGACTTGTTTTACTAACGTGATACCGTTCTTATTCAATTTGAACTTGTGTATATTATTAGTGGTAGTGGATGGAATAAATAGAGAAACAATTGAAAATGTTGGTTTGATACAGAAAACATTACATCAAAGCTTAAAATTTGTGTAGTTTACTGGTTTTGCATTTTTGGAAGTTGTGAAAGTTAACTAGCCATGGAGTATGTTTATACAGTACATGACACAACTTTGCAAATCCAACAAGAAGACTTTGAAGTACGTAGGGAGATAATGCACTGTTGCTTGCTTAGATAACATCCATATTTCTAACATGCACTTTCATGCATGTATAAATTAATCTGGTGTTTTAAACATGGAGGAATATATACCAAATTCTTGCCTGCCACATATATGCTAGTCGTGTAATTAAATGATTGTTTAAGAAATGTCAAACCTTATCTACCATATTGAAAACAGAGAGAGTAATGTAAACTGAAATCACGAGACTAAGTAATTCGTCTCTTCATAGAAATTGAAAACGAGCAGCGTTGTTAAAAACAAAATCAGGAGACTAAGTAAACTAAAATATTATTTAAAATGAATACTAGAACTATATTTAATCAAAACGACTAATGACTATTACTCTTGTAAAAAACTATGATTACATGATGTTTACTCATTAACTATTACGAATAGACAAAAATAAAATTTAAATTACTCAATCATTTTTAACCACGGATCCATCACCGATCAAGTGGTCTATTTTTCCATTAGGACGCTCAAAGAAGTCTGCCACATCCAAGTGGGTGATGTCAAATTCATTGTCATAGACAAAATTAGCTTCAGGGCCTTTATTCTTTAGAGATGCTTGATAAAGCTCAACCAAATGTCTTGGTACACGATAAATTTTTGCCCAATGGCCTTTTCCACCGCAACGATAACATTCAGTCTCTGAACCATTTGTCTTTGGCTTCTCATATTTCCCTTTCCACCTTTGGTAGTTATTTTTCTTTGGGGGGGTGATTAACACCAGGAAAATTTCTTCCTTGTCCACGGTCACGGCCACGGCCACGACCACGACCACGACCATTAATAGGGCCACGGCCTTTTTCACGTTTGGCATAATGGGAATACACCTCATTCACTTCAGGCAATGGTGTAGACCCAGTTTTCGTGATTTCTCATGAGCAAGTCATTATTTCGCTCAGCCACAAGGAGAAGAGAAATCAACTTAGAGTACTTCTTGAAACCTTTCTCTCGGTATTGCTGCTGCAAGACCATATTGGAAGCATGAAACGTTGTAAACGTTTTTTCAAGCATATCATAACCAGTGATAATATCTCCACAGAGTTTCAATTTTGAAGTAATTCTGAACATCGCATAATTATATTCAGAAACGGACTTAAAGTCTTGAAGCCTCAGATGAGCCCAATCATATCGTGCTTGTGGAAGAGTGACCAACTTTAAGTTGTCATATCTTTCCTTTAAGCCATTCCACAAAACAAGTGGATCTTTGACTGTGAGATATTCTATTTTCAACCCTTCATCAAGGTGATGGCGCAAGAAAATCAAGGCCTTAGCACAATCTTGGGTAGATGCTCTATTTTTATCTTTAATGGCGTCTCCAAGACCCATTGCATCTAAATGGATTTCAGCATCCAACACCCATATCGTATAGTTCTTGCCCGGAATTTCAAGGGCAACGAACTTTCTTTTCATAATGTCAGGCATAATTAAAAAAAGGGAGAGGACAAAAGTTACACCTTAATCTTCTCAAAGAGCTTCTTGAGACGGTAGAGTCTCGTGTTGATAACGTGTTATAAAACAATAAAGAACAAGAACAATATTGCAGAGAAAGAGAGAGAAGAAATTCTTATTGAATTTTGGGATGATTTACAATGGCGTAAGACCCCTCTATTTATAGGGGGAAAATGACTTAGCCACAAAGTAAAACTCTCTAAAAGATAGACATTTACTCTAATAGAATTCTATTTATAACACAATGTTTTATTTTGATCCAATAAATAATTAAAAAGGCAGGAGTAATTGATATATATTCACCAAATCGTTATGTCAAATGTAAAGGACGATAGCCATTTGTGGGTTTGCTTCAGTTTCTACTACTGAATATGGTTTGAAGGCATTGAAATACTGATGGCATGAGTGATAGATTAAAAAAAGTGATAAAGAAATCCACAATATTTCATATTCTTCTTTCCAAGCGAATTAGGATTCAGAATTTCTTCCACAATTTTGCTCTGAGATTGTAGAACTTCACGATGGGGAATACCATGGCGAGGGAGAGCACTTCTGCACAATGTAAATTTCCTCACTGACTTGTGCTATGTTAGTTGGCATATCAATGTACATTAGGATTCGGGCAGCCAATATGAAGTGTTATTAGTATTTATTGTGGTGTTAAGGACAATCCATGCTCTCTAAGAAGTGTTACTAGATATATTTTCCCTCTTTGTGCACATCACCGGACCTTGTGGTGGCAGAGTCGAAAATTAGCAGTGTTTGATACTCTTGTTTGAAACTACTAACAACTTCAATGTAAACTAAAGAGATAAATAACTCGAACTGAAATCTAAAGTTGATGAAACAGATTTATTAATATTTACTTGTGTTTGGATCATGTAAATACCCACGTCTATGTTTAAAATAGTATGGCGCCCGAAACCTCGAAATCCTGGATTCGCCTCTAAGCAAAAGAAGCTTCCACACTTTTTGTCCAAAGAAGAGGTGGTCCCTATCCAATATTATCTGCTTTAATCAAGGCACTTGTTTGTTTTTGCTTAGACCTATTCAGTAGTCTTCATTGTATCTCGCTATCCCTCTCTTCACCATCTAATTTCTGATTGAGGCATAGTAGTTGCTTAGACATATCCCTCCTTCCAGGAATCTTGGTTATACTTTGTTGAATAGTGTTACCATCTTATTAAAAGCTTAAGCTTTTAGAGAGCACACTTTTTTCTTAATTATGTCTTCATCATGCTAGAACTATGTTAATTCCAAATTCTTTATTAGAAGATTTAGTCATGCTTCAGCCTCTAGCCTCTCCCCACTCCCATAATCTAATACCTCCTTGTTGCTTCCAAACGCATACGCAAGTATATGTGGTCGATAAGTAATATAGGATTATAAGTCCAGATATCGTAGCCACAGGGACTTGTGATTTATAACTATCAACTAAATTAAACCAAACAATTAATCAATTCAAGCGATTTTCTAAAGTATAATTAATTAACTATAACTAATCTAGCGTAGCAAACAAAGAAATTAAAAGAAACAATTTGGCAATCTTGGATATGAATTTAATGAGAGACGATATTCTAGAGTTATGGGTTAGCTAACAATCCCGTTGAGTTTTCTACCTAAATTGTCTAATTAATTTATCTAGTTTATTGATTCACGGGGTTAATATTGCTCGTAACCTTCTCCCAAAATACAACTCGCATATTCAAACTAACCTAACGCCTATATTCCTATGGAATTAGGACTAACAAAAACGCATTAATAATTCCCATATAGTAACCAAGCAAGGCGATTAGGTATACTCCTATCCTAACCGCAAATCCGCTCCCCTTAAGAGTTAAGATCTTGATGTACTCAATCTTGTATGATCTACAATTTCCTCTCCCGAGTTCAATCCTAGATTCGTAGATAGTATTCAATTGGTGATCAACCAATCAAATAATTAAGCGCAAGATTGAATAAATAAACCAATATGATAAAATAATAAGAACAATTCAAGTTTCAAACTATAACGTTCACGTAGCACCCAAAACTCTAGAACTACTAAGCTATAAGATTAAAGGTAAAGAAGAGAAGAAAAAGTAGTTAGAAGCCTCCTCCAAGCGTGGTGTATGTTCCTCCACGTGAATTCCCCTTCAAAATATGTTAGATTTTCTCCAAATTAAGTTTAAAACCCCTTTTATACAAATTGGGGTCGAGTAGAGCTGAAATAACCTTATCCCGAATAAAATAAGAAAACCCGTACAATACCGCGTCCAGGCCATCGCCCGGCGCCGGAGACAGTAGCCTTTTCACCTTTTGCAATTTTGGTTAGGCGTTACTTCATCAATTGCTGCAATTGTTTTATATATCTTTTATTGCCTCACTTGGGGGGACAAATATCAAAGGGTGTCCCCCCTTTTTTTTTATTATCTTTTTTTTTAATTTCCTTTCTTTTTCTTCCGCGATTTATTTCATTTTGCTTCAAATCTCTTTGTTTTCACATCGTTTTATTCCTACACAGTAAAAATATAATATTAAGCATAAAATAATAGAACTAATACTCAAATGACGATTAAAAGTACTATAATGTGAGATAACAATGGGTAAATATATGCACTTTTGGCCGAACATCAACACCCCACACTTAGACTCTTGCTCGTCCTCGAGTAAGCATTAAAACCACTCTCAATAAATCAAGCTTAGAAACATCACCACTTCGGTTGATACTAACAATTAGGCCATATAGCAACTCAAACCATCCGATATACACTTCCTTATCGTCGCGCAAGATATACAAATCACAAACAAAGCAACAAACGTCTAACCTCCTAACCTCAGAGATGGACTCTAACTTATCAAATTTAAGCTCGCTCACTTACTCTGTCAAAAAAGCTAATAACATCACATATCTATCATGAAACAAGTGCCCTCACAAGAATAAATAGTCCATACGCTCAAATGAAATAATGGATATAATTTAAGGACTTAGCATCAAAGAACAACTCTCGCACTCACAAAGAATTCACATGTATGCACAAAGAACCATAGGCTTGCCATTATGTACATCTCCACTAATTAAGTGTGCTTGAATAGAATCAAATAGGACTTTAACGGGTTGTAATGTTGGCTAAGGGACGGCTAGGAGAATTATATAATAGTGACTTACATTCCCTAAGCACCTTGCACTTTTAGACTTAATCACTCATTATTTTCTACTCTTATATTTATTTTTTAGCCCTCTCTTCATCAAATGTTTCACAAGTATTTTCTCATATCAAGAACGTTTTATTTTTTCACAACAATTTTTTTTTTCTCATTCACTTTTTTTTTCATATAACATTCTTTTCAAAAAGGCCTTTTAATCACTTTTCAGCTATCGTTGATCACCATTTTTTACTTAATCATCTCTTTCTTCAAATTTATCAATTGTTAACACAGTCTAAGCAACAGTGCTCAAGGAAGCAGGGTGCAAAAACTAGGGATTCAACGAAAAGATCAAGGTAAAAATGCGGCTTCCAAACAAAAGGCTATAGGCTCAAAGGGCTAACTAATTGTACAATATCTTAAATAGGCAAAAATTTACAAGACATAACAAAGAAAGCCTATTATCATCTTCTAACAGAGCAATACTTTTATTTCGCTTCAATAACATGCAGGGCAAGTTCCAGACTAAGATGCAAAACATGGAATATATGTAAAAAGAAATCCTCACCACACATGGCACAAGTATCAATCAAGATGGATCAATTATATTCTAAGACAGACAGGATCATAGCGAACGACAAAATAAGAATAAGTTATATATATAGTCACAACCTTGAGCTTCGGTGTCAGAAAGTCTGGTATTTTATTCATTACTCAAGCACTCAGAGGAAAGTACTACTAAAGCTCAGGCCTAAATATGCTAGTATCAAAAAAGTAACAAAAGTTTTTTTTCTTCTCACTCTTTTTCAAGTCCTAAAAAATATCTAATCCTAAAAATAAAAAAAGTTTACCCGCTTCAAGTTACATCCCCGGGAAAAGAACCGATGGAAAAAAAAAACCAAGGGGGATTATTATCTAACTAAAACTAACTAGAACAAAAAGAAAATCAATTTGGATCTTTTTTTTTATTGGACCTTAGTCCCTCAAGAAAGCCGTCCAAGAGATCCATCGTCAGGAAAAGTCCAAAATTTTATGAAATTTTTTCTCAATTTTCGTTCTTTTTTTTTTTTTTACACAAATCACTACACTAGAAAGAATACTACAATTAAGTTAGAATAACACAGAAAATCACCCAGACAATCTCATCACCCCACACTTAAAATTGTGCAATGTCCTCAATGCACACTATAAATAACAAGGTAAAAGAGACTCCCTCGTAGGCCAAAGGACGAAGAATTAGCAGCTCACGGGATACTCAGACTTCTCCCGGGTATGATTCTTTGTGCGGGTACCTCACACTTAGTTTCAACCACATGCTCGCTTTTGCACATGCCTATTTGACTCCATGCTTCTACTCCTACAAAATACAAAAACAACACTAAAAATAAAATAAAAATAACATAATAAAAAAAAGAAGCAAAAGTAAGAAAAAAAACAAAAAAAATTGGGTCGCCTCCCAACAAGCGCTTGATTTAACGTCGCGGCACGACGCCATCACTTTAACCACTTTTCCTTCCACTTTGAGGGTATGAATTGCGCCCCCAATTTTGCATCAATTTTAATACCACGTTCCTGGGGCGATGGTGTAAAAATAAAGGAACCAATCAATAGGTATCCCATCTTGCACTTCTTAGCCCTTAAGTGAGCAATGTCATTTTGTCTCCTTGGCATGACAAATTTCAGAATATAAACACTTTGTTCTTCATCCATTGACTCCTCCATCTGCTCGAATGGATCAATTCTCATGTCACCGACCAAACGCAATGTTGAAAAATTGTTAGAATGACGTCCAATGCGCCCCAGCTCCAAATCTGCATTAATTTTGACATCCTCAATAATATATACTTCCTCAACCTCAGCATCATCCACAAGAACATGGTCTAATAATTGGTATTCTCGTTTTAGCTCCTCAATTTGGCTTAGAAGATCTTTTTCAACTTCACATAACTCATCACTAAATTATTGGGCGTTACACGCATCAACCTTTGCATTCTTTTTCAACCTTGGCATCATTAATAATATTTTGGTCGAATGCTTTGAATTCCTCTTTCTGCTCCAAAAGATGGTCAGTATCCATAAAAATTGGTTGTAGGACATCAGACACCTCAACCTTTTTATTCAATTGAGCCTACAGGTCATGGATATCTTAGCCAAATTGGTCCATCTCTTGGCTGAGCTCAGTTCTTCCTTCTATCAGTTGTTCTGTCATATTTGAAAGACCACCACGAAGAAACTCATGAGATTTTATTAGTTGAGCTTGTTCCTCTAGCCAAAATTGGCTCACTATATTTGCTTCTTCAAAATTATCTTCTGGTGGGAACTCTCTCTCTTCGTCGAGTTGAGGTTCTTCTTGGAAATTGGCCATTAATTCATCCATTCTAGCCTGGAGTATTTTGATCGCTAAGGAGTCAAGATCTTGTTTCTCGGCTATCATGTTCTGTTGCTCCGCTACTTGTCTCATCAAGTCCATAATATGAGCCACGCTTTCCATATCCTCCATTTTCTTTCTCCTATCAAACTCATTAACATTATTAGAAACATTACAATAAAAGCTCTGAGAAGGATAATAAGAATTAGGACAACCATCCCAATGGCTACCTTGACAACCACACACATTACAAAAATTCCACACATTAGATTGAGATGGAATATATTGCCACATGTGTGGTCCTCCACAATACGGACAAGGATCGTCATAATAAGAATAACCACTATTTGACCAATTATCATTCCAAGATGCCATGTTAAGAAAGATAAGAAAACATTAAATTAAGATGCAAATAAGAAAATAAAAAAAATAAAAACTTAAATAGACTAAAGTAAAAATTCATCTAGTAGAATAGTTATTTCTAAGTCCCCGGCAGCGGCGCCAAAAACTTGTTGACAAGTATAGGATTATAAGTTCAGATATCGTACCCACAGGGACTTGTGATTAACTATCAACTAAATTAAACCAAACAATTAATCTATTCAAGCGATTTTCTAAAGTATGATTAATTAAATATAACTAATCTAGCGTAGTAGGCAAAGAAATTAAAAGAAACAATTAGGAAATCTTAGAAATAAATTTAATGAGAGACGATATTCTAGAGCTATGGGTTAGCTAACAATCCCGTTGAGTTTTCTACCTAAATTGTCTAATTAATTTATCTAGTTTATTGATTGACGGGGTTAATATTGCTCGTAGCCTTCTACCGAAATACAACTCGCCTATTCAAGCTAACCTAACACCTATATTCCTATGGAATTAGGACTAACAAGAACGCATTAATAATTCTCGTATAGTAACCAAGCAAGGCGATTAGGTATATTTCTATCCTAACCGCAAATCCGCTCCCCTTAAGAGTTAAGATCTTGATTTACTCAATCTTATATGCAATCTACAATTCCCTCTCCCGAGTTCAATCCTAGATTCGTAGATAGTATTCAATTGGTGATTAACCAATCAAATAATTAAGCGCAAGATTGAATAAATAAATCAATATGATAAAATAATAAGAACAATTCAAGCTTCAAACTACGACGTTCATGTAGCACCCAAAACTCTAGAACTAATAAACTATAAGATTAAATGTAAAGAAGAGAAGAAAAACTAGTTAGAAGCCTCCTCCAAGCGTGGTGTATGTTCCTCCACGTGAATTCCCCTTCAAAATATGTTAAATTTTCTCCAAATTAGGTTTAGAACCCTTTTTATACGAGTTGGGGTCGAGTAAAGCCGAAATAATCTTGTCCCGAACAAAAAAGGGAAAACCCGCGCAATACAGCGTCCAGGTCGGCGCCCGGCGCCGGAGACAGTAGCCTTTTCACCTTTTGCAATTTTGGTTAGGCGTTACTTCATCAATTGCTTTATATATCTTTTATTGTCTCACTTGGGGGGACAAATATCAAAGGGTGTCCTCCGTTTTTTTATTATTATTTTTTCTTTTAATTTCCTTTCTTTTTCTTCCGCGATTTATTTCATTTTTCTCCAAATCTCGTTATCTTCACACCGCTTTTTTTTACACAGTAAAATATAATATTAAGCATAAAATAATAAAACTAATACTCAAATGACTATTAAAAATACTATAATGTGAGATAACAATGAGTAAATATATGCACTTTTGGCCGAACATCACTCCCTCAGAAAGCAAAAGAGAGAATGTGACACTAATTCCACTACTATAACTTTCAAAACAGGTTACAACTCCACTAGACAGAAGACTGGCAGCTCTTTGTCTCAGCGAGCCCAAGTGCTAAGAGATTTCTATGAATCCCATTCTTGATCAAGCTAGAAGGAAAAAGTTAATCAATCTGCCGAAATAGTGGATAGTTTCACGATTACTATAAACATGATGAAGTTACCAATGAAATGTAATTTTAACTTAAACTAAGAATAAAGTATGCATGATGAATAAAAATGGTTATATGATTAATGCCTGTTACTTGTGCCCATCCAGGATGATACAAAATAACAAATGGTACCATGGAATTTTGCTCAACCACCACCAATAGGCAGCCCGGTACACTAAGCTCCCTCTATGCGCGGGGTTCGGGAAAGGGCCGGACAACAAGGGTCTATCGTATGCAACCTTACCCTGCATTTTCTGCAAGAGGCTGTTTTCACGGCTCAAACCCGTGACCTCCTTGTCACATGGAGGCAACTTTACCAGTTACGCCAAGCAGTGCCGACTCAAGGGGAAGCCACTAAAGCAATTGCTTTAGGCCCCCCTAGAACTGAAGACCCCAAAATTTAAAAGATACTAGTTAAATTTTATACTTTTTTTTGTTTGAAATGTGATAGAGGGTATTCAAACGAAGAACTTGAGTTAATGAATATGTAATATATGAAAATAAATAATTTGACGACCACTTTGATAATTAAGCATGAAGTCCCTTGTAGTATCTTTTAGAGTTTATTATTTCTTATAAAGAATGGATTATGCCTTTTTTTTTCTTCGAAATAGACTTTAACTATTTTAAATGTATGAAATTATATTGACATCTATCTATGGTACAAAGTTGAGATTATTAGATTATGAGAATCTATAAAAATATTACTTTATCTTAATCGTCATTATTGTTTCTTATAAAATATTAGACAGGTCTTAGTGAGTAAAATTATCAAATATTTGCAATGATAAAATCTAGCGGTAATGAATAATCAAAATACGTACAAGATGGTCGGTATAGAGTCATTATAAAAAATAAAAATAAAAAAAAACATATTAAATTTTCTTATATAAATTTAAGGCCTGTGATTGAGATTTGGATTTAGGCCAACATTGTTGAGCCGCCCCTGACGCTAAGAGTCCCCTCTCAACCACCACCAATGAAAGATGAAATGGGAAATATTTTCCAATAGCATGTTGAAATCAAAACAAAAACTAATTCTATGCTCTCATGCCAACCAAGGACAGATCGCAGACCATAGCAGCAATAAATTTCCACCAGCAATTACTTATGATTGTGTATAGGAATTCAACTGGCATCATCACTTAGATTCAGTAACAGATCTCAAATACCGCCCAAATCATGAAAAAAAATCACCAATAAGCTGAAAACGGATCCAACATTCTCAAGGAATGAGATGAAAACCAAAAGATTAGCAGTGCCTGACAGCATCATAAAGATCCATTATAGTTTACATAAAAGTTGATCAAAAAATGGCTAACATAGAATGTGATAGAAGACCTAGAAGAAGGCCATATTCTCCATATCATTTAGCAAGATTGCAAGACAAGCGACATACAAGGAACAACAAGTACGGGTAATATTAGCTAACAAAACTAACATGAATACTCGATACTCTATTGAAAAGATACAAAAACAGGAAGTATGGGCAGTATTAGATACCAAAACTAACATCAATCCTCAATCCGCTATTCAAAAGATAGAGCAATTTCTCAAATAACCTAGTCCTAGCTTAATTCTAACATCCACAGATATGAGCAGATAGATACAGCAGTTCATGTAACCAACGATTTCAGAGTCCGCAATCAGGAAATCACCACAACCAACTAAAGTACTTCGCATCCAAGAAGCTCCCAACACACTTTAACAACATGCTACTATGAGAAACCAACCTATGTTAAAATCATATCAGCGTAATCAATAAAGTATTCAGCTTGCAATAATAAAATAAAGTATTGAAAAGTAGATATAAAAGCACTTATAGAAAAAAACACTAAGTGACACGTGTTACTTGCATTGTTTCCCCAGCAAAGGAGCGGAGAGACTGGAATGTAGGACTAAAAACAGCGACTATATAACCACAGCATTTGAATGTCAATCTCCAACTCTTGCTTGATTTGGGATTATAGGCCTTAAGGTAATCAATCTGCCGGTGTGCGCGAGTGTTCATGTTTTTCATCTCACCAAAAAGGATCACTCCATCATTCAAGATGGTGATTGGCTTGAACCAATAATAAAACGAAGTAGTAGTGACTTTGCTCCTTTTTAGTTGTACCTTTTTCTTCCATTCCCCTTGGACCCCCATGGACCAGATCTCAAACGAGTCATGTTCGTACAAGTTGATGAGACATAAGTGACCGTCTACCAGTACTAGATATTTGAAAAAATCTTCACCTTTAACTCGGATCCCTGGAGGGGCTAGAACAGCCTCCAACCTCCCATTTTCCATATCAAAACAAGACAACGTCAAGTCTGAGTTTCTCGGTCCATCAATAATCGAGAACAGTTTTCAATTAAAGCTGACATCAAGAAACATACCCTTGGGCCTCGGGGCATCCTCCAAATAGCGCCAGTTCTGATCAACTCCTATGGTATAGGCATAGACCGCACACCTCAGACGGAGAGGGGGAGGGACGAGGTCTAGAACCGCTGCTTTTCTGGCAAACTTAAAAAGGGTATAACAACCCAGGGAGAAACCGACCCCATAAGAAATTACGTCTAAGGGTTGAGGGTCTGGAATAACAATGTATTCTCCCAACATGGGATTGCACATGGAAATTCGATTATTACCGTCCAGGTAAAAAATAAAACCTCCTACCGAACCCAACAGATTCCGAATGATGTGCAGGTGTCACGACCCAAATTCTCAACCTTAGGGATCGTGATGGCGCCTGACACCACACTTGTTAGGCAAGCCGATGTTAGAATTCGATTAACTACTTTGCATTATTTATCCATTTATAACATGATAAAATAATCTAAAGTAAACTGAATCTATCGACTTTTAATGAATGATTCCGAATATAATAAAGAAAAATAAACAATTCATTAAATAAACCGAGCCACAAAACTAATCATATAATTAAATCTAGAACTACCCCAGTGTCTGGTGTCACAATTCACGAACTACTAAATAATACTACAAATACTGAGCTGAAAGAAATAGTATAATTGTTTTGAATATAATAAAACAGCGTATATAAAATAGGAGAAGACTCTCGGGATCTGCGAACACCGGCAGATGTACCTCGTGTCTCCAAATGAATAGATGGCCGCTCTAAAAATATCTACTGCTGGCTAGTACCTGGATCTGCACAAAAGAGTGCAGAGTGTAGTATCAGTACAACCGACCCCATGTACTGAGTAAGTGCTGAGCCTAACCTAGACGAAGTAGTGACGAGTCTGTGGCGGGGCTTTAGCAAAAAACCTGTGACAATAATATATAAAGCAAGAAGGAAATCTAACCAAATAATTAAGTACTGCAACAATAATAAAATAACGCAGCCGCCTTTTCCAGGCCTCAGCTATAACCAATTCTCAAATAATTTCCGAGTTTCCAAACTTTGACTTTTAAATAAAAATGGTGCCAAAAATATGAAGAATAGTAAAATAAACATTTAAGCGTTTCAAATCTTTATTTTCTTTGAAAATCAGTAAAAATATAAATGTCCTCCCTTATCGCTCCTTGTTGCGGCGTGCAACCCGCTCCCACCTGTCCACCCTTATTGATCCTCCCTTAATATATCACCCTTATTGCTCCTCCCTAAATATATCACCCGTATTACTCATGTTGCGGCGTGCAACCTGATCTCACCTGTCCACCCTTATCACTCCTTGTTGAGGCGTGCAACCCGCTCCCACCAGACATATCATATCAATTTATTCATAAATTTCACAATTGAGGACAAGACTTTCACAATATTTTTGTCTCCACAATTATAAATAAGAAACTGTATTTTCTCATAAACTTCATCAATATCCTCTCAACCATGAAACCAGCAGGAACATAAATATATATATGATTCGTAAAAACAATGCCAAACCGCTCAACCATTTTATACCACAAGGAAACCAGCTAAACCAACCAATACTCTTTTCAAAATAACCACAACAATATTTAACAACAATGTAATAAGGCCAAGTAGTCATAGAAACAATAATGAACATAGAACAATTAAGACAAGAATCAATTAAGTTGAGAACAGGAAATGGATCATGCTTATCAGGAAATTTGGTGGTGCATAGATACTCGTCACCTCACCTTACACCACACACATGCATTTCACATAGAAAACAAGTGGGGACTCCTATTCCCTCAAGTCAAAGTTAGACCAAATACTTATCTCAATTTCGCAGGCCACTCACTGCTCAATTACGGCTTTTCCTTTTGAATTCACCTCTAACTCGCTCGAATCTAATCACAATTAACTTAATATCATTAATTTATGCTAAAGGAACTAACTTTATTGAAAAATACAATTATTTTTAAGTTTTCTAAAAAAAAAGTAAAAATCCGACCCCGGGCCCGCTTGGTTTAAACTCAGGGTTCGGACCAAATTACGTCACATTCACCCATGAACCCAAATATACTATTAGTTTTGAAATCCGACCTCAATTCGATGTAAAAATTAGATTTTTACAAAATTCCCTAATTCTACCCAAACCCTCAATTTTTACCATGAAAATTCCTAGTTTTTGCTTTAAAAGTAATGAAAAACAGTAAAGAATTGAAAGAACAAAGTTTAGAATTGATTACCTATGACTTGGGATGATAATTGGTGAAGAAAATCGTTCTTAGGGCTGTGGGGTTCGAAAATATGGTGAAGAAGAAGGTCTGCCCGTTTTTAATTTGTTTTTATATCACTGGACGGGTGACCTATGCATTCGCACTCAATTGGATGCGTTCACATAGGGTAAGGGGGACTGCTCATTGCGTTCGCGTGGTATGGTACGCGTTCGCATAGTGTACTGGGCTCCCCTCCCCCAGGCCAATTTATACACTGTAAGTTCGCATAGCACAGCCAACAGGAGCCTTCGCGATCGCACACATAAGGCCGCGTTCGCAAAGTACACAAAGGGACCCCCACTGAGTTTACAATATGTGATCGCGAGTATACCTACGCGATCGCATAGCACAAGGACCTGGACACCAGAAACAGCAAACACAGCAGAAACTTTAAGTGCAAAAACTCCCCGTGGCCTATCTTAAACTCACCCGAGCCCTCAGGGCTCTAAACAAAACATGCACGCAAGTCTAAAAATATCATACAGACTTGCTCGTGCGATCAAATCATGAAAATAACATGTAAAACTATGAAATAAACCTCAAAACTCATCTTTTTCATCAAGAACACTTAAAGTTCATAACTTTTCAACCGGATGTCCGAATCATGTCAAACGAACTCCGTTTTTTACCAAATTTCACAGTTAACCTTTAAATATCATAACAAATCTGTACCCGGCTCCGGAACTAAAATACGGGCCCGATACCAATGATTTCAAAAATTAATTCTTTTCTTTATTTCATAAACATTTCAGCAAAATAATTTCTTTCAAAAATTGATTTCTAAGGCTTGGGACCTCGGAATTCGTTTAAGAACGTACACCTAAGTCCCATATTTTTCTACGGACCTCCCGGGATCGTCGATACACAGATCCGGGTCCGTTTACTAAAAATGTTGACCAAATTCAATTATAATAAAATTTAAATTCTAGAAATCACTATTTCTCATATATACACATAAAAGCTTTCCGGTTTCACGCTCAGACTCCGCACGCAAATCGAGGTATTTAAAATTAGTCTATTTATGGCTATTAAGTATGGAACGAAGTCTCAATTTATCAAATGACCCCTTGGGTCATCACAACAGGGGAAGGTGGTAGTCCCCATTCAGGGGGCAAACAACTTTTTCGAGGGGAAATTTGTAATCGCAATTGATTTTCTTGAATTCAACCATCCTTAAGTTAGAGAGTTCATCAGAGTTCATCAGAATTAAAGGATTATGGTTAGAAAAGTCATTCACAAAAATCGGGTCATGGAAGTGATCAGAAGCGTACCAATTTTCTGAAAGGCATCTGGTACTAAACAAATCTCTGGCCGGTAATCAAGCAATAATTTCAACTAGGGCCGTCTGGGGTAAACTTTGCAGAGGAAAGTTGGAAAGCTGAATACGTGGTTCTTTTTCTTTTATCAATTTCCTCTCTCTCTCTCCCTCTTCTTCCGCCATTGAAAAGTGAAGCACTAGATTGGGATATTGGGGTTAGGATTTGGGAGTGACGATGACAGTGCACCAAGATTAAAATATTTCTATTTATATGGAAGATATAATGATAAACATAATTAGGGATCCCTTTAGCTGCTAACATTTTTATATTAAATGAAGCGTAAGTTACCACAAAAACCCATGAAAATGACATTAGGTAGTTATTTTTAAGCATGTTGTTTAAAGGCGAAATGGCTTTCTAGTCACTTAAACTTGTATGGCTTTCGAAAGCCGATACACCAACTTGTGAGTTTCCCATTTGAACACTCAAACTCGTGAAACCCATAACTAATAAACACGTTTGAACGTTGACCCATCCCATGTGGAGTCAGTTGGTCCTAGTCAGCTCTGTGCGTGAGTCTCACGACTTTTAGGAGCGTGAGAGCCCCTTTCCCAACGCCCAGCAAAACTAAAGTAGCAAAACCACCCCCTCTCATCATCTGCTTAAACTCAACAAAATTCACCGTTACATATCCATCAATGTCCACTTTCTTTATCATTTGTTTTCAATCCTCTATTGTTCGTCCTTGCTTTAACCCTAACGACGCCAACACAGATTTCAATTCATCTTCACTTATGAAACCATCCGCATTTTGGTCGAAAGGGTGAATTTTTAATACCATCCCAATGGAAGAACTTGGAGGAAATTTTAGGATCAATATTAGGGTGCTTGAGAACTTCAGCTACAAGCTTAAGAGTGACACGCCGTAAACGGTTAAGGTCAGCCACAAGAGGTGGGCCCCAACTCTTATGTTTCCTGAAAGAATCAACTATATACCTACTAATCGGTGATAAGCGCTAAGCCAAAGAGAAAAAAGTGATGAGATGGCTCTTTGTTAGATTTTAGGCATGAATCGTCATCTGGGTACCATTTTTGGAGCTCAAAATTAGCAGAAGAAGAAGGTGAATTTTTGGGGGTGGGGCGATTTGGGTTTATGGTTTGGCGTTTAGAGAAAATACCACCTTGTATTGTAGGACGATGCTGTGTCGGTTTCCGGTGGCTGTAGAAAAAGTATGGTTGTGTTGTACTGCAGATTTGGGTGGCATTTTTGAGGTTTTTTCAGAGTTTTTTGCTTCTTCTTCAGAAACTGAATGAACTACCACAGATATGTTGAAGTGCTAGTGGAGTTGGAACTATTTTCGCACTTAGTTCCTTTTTTTAAACACCAAAATTTTAAAAGTTTATGCCTGTAACCAATGTAAAAGAATAAAGTGAAATTAAAATAGCGAGTAGAACCCAATCGGTGGGAGTTTATTTTCCCGCCTCTGACATGTAACATTACGATTGGGTCAGTGCTAACTGGATGGACACGTTAGCGAATGTGTAATACACGCGCGGATGGTAAAGGCTAAAATGTGTTTATTAGTTATGGGTTTCACGACTTTGAGTGATTAAATGGGAAAGTTCTAAGTTGGTGTATCGACTTTAAAAAGCCCTACAAGTTTAAGTGGCCAGGAGTCCACTAAGCTAGCGTTTGGCCAGAGATTCTCAAATTTATTTTGAAAATCTGTTTTGGGTGAAGTTTGGCTTGGAGATGAAAATATGTTTGGACATACGTTTTCAAAACATATTTCCCAAAGTTTATTTTGGAAAAACATGTTTATTATGAGAGATGTGGGGATTTGAGCCTTGGGATTTTGCCAAAATATAGGCAAAATTTATGGCCAAACATGTGTTTGCCAAATAAACGCACAAGTTTATTTTGACAAAATCTATGGCCAAACGGGTCCTAAGTCATGAATTCCAAATTCAGGATACTTAGTCCTAAAATTTAGGTGAATTGACTAATCTTCAGATACATTGTAAATTATGAATATTTGTTCAACACCGGGCTTAAAAGTAGCTACCAATGCACTCATTGGCGAAGCCACATTGTCACAAGGGTGGTCAACTGACCACCATTCGTCGAAAAATTGCATTGTGCATATAGTAAAATATTACGTTTTAGAGGTATATAACACATATTTAACACCCTTTATCGGAAACTTTTTCCGCTTCTTTTGTATTTGAATACCCTTGGAAAAACTCCTAACTTCGCCCCTGGTTGCACTTCGCCCAAAAGCAAATGTTTGATTTTATTTTTAAAATATAGTAGATGTAGTTGAAGTTGAGCATAGCCCTAGAAGGGTGTTTAGTATACAATTTACCCTTGATAAAATTTTAAAAGCAAACGAATATTTTGATGAATAAATTGCTCTTATTTATTAGGGGTATCTTTCATAAAGAATGAGATTATGATGTGGAAAGTAAGATTATTTTGCAAAATTATCCTCTATAGCCCTTCAAAATTTTAATATCCCATTCTTTTTTACTTACACGAAATGGCCCGGCCCAAATTACATTTAGTACCCGAAATGGCTATTTTGTATATTGTTTATATAATGACAGTCTATTTTGTGTAGTTGTTGCATAGTGACAGTCTATTTTGTAAAGTAACAGTGTATTTTATATATTGTTTTGTATAGTGGCAGTCTATATAGTATATATTTTGTATAGCAGTCTATTTTGTATATAGTTTGTATAGAGGCAGTCTATTGTATACAAATTGTATAGTGAAAGTTTATTTAGTATATTTTTGTATAGTGACAGTCTAGTTTTCTCAAAATAATCCCTCTATAACCCTTCAAAATTTTAATAGTCACTTACACGAAATGGCCCTTCGGCTCAAACATATTGAAATTTAGTAGCTCGAAATGGCTATTTTGTATATATTTTGGATAGTGACAATTTATTTTGTATATTTGGTGTATAGTGATAGTTTATTTTGTATAGTGATAGTATAGTTTGTATATTTGTTTGTATAGTGACAGTCTATTTAGTATATAATTTGTATAGTGACAGTCGATTTTGTATATATTTTGTATATAGATAGTTTATTGTATACAAATTGTATAGTGATAATCTATTTAGTATATTTTTGTATAGTGACAGTCTATTTTGTATATATTTTGTATAGTAACAGTCTATATAGTATATTGTCACGACCCGATTTATCCTCCGAAAGGTATCGTGACGGCTTCTAGTCTCTACGACTAGGTAAGCCTAAATTTGCGAAAGATATCAAATGAAAACAATGAAATAAAGACGGAATAAAGTAAATCTATTAAATGCAATATCGCCACTCGGCATGTACAGGCAAAACTCCCAAAACCCGGAATGTCACTTTTAAGCCACAAGTTCTATACCATAATAGCTCTATACTACGAGAAGGAAATACATCAAAGTCTATCTAAATCTGGAATGGAAGGTGACTCGGAGGATTCTGCGGATGCGGCAGAATTACCTTGCGGTCTCCTCGATGCAACTGCGATGACCACTAGCCATGGAACTGCGTACTAGAACCTGGATATGTACACGAAAAACATGTGCAGGAAAGGGCATGGGTACACCACAATTGGTACCCAGTAAGTACCAAGCCTAACCCCAGTCAAGTAGTGACGAGGTCAGGTTAAGGCTCTACTGGATTTATAAGTAAAACAATTTAAATAGTACAGAAGGAAAATAGATTCTAAGATAAGTAGTAAAATGAATAGTCCGCAATAAACAGCAACGGGGAGCACTCGGCTCAGCACAACGTATCGCACACTGGAATCTCCTGAGATACCGTCCCGTAGTCCCAAATATAAAGATGCAGTGCAGGGGATCTCCCGGAATACGTCCGTAGTCCCAATTTAAATGTGCAGTACATGGGGATCTCCCGAAATACGTCTGTAGTCCCAATTTAAATATGAAGTACAGGGGGATCTCCCGGAATACTTCTGTAGTCCCAATTTAAATATGCAATGCGGAACGGATGACAAATAAGGCATCAATTGAAACGGTTCATCAAATAGCAGGTAGGGAAAGCAATAAGCTAACTAACATGGCGCACATAGTGTCAGATAGGAAATTTAATGTTAAACAGGTAAGCATGCTTTCCTAATATAAGTTGAACAGTTAACACAGTAAAACAAGATTATAGGAGAAAAGCAATTTATAGTTTTCGGAGAAGAATGGAATTTTTGCAATAATGGTCAGTGTACGTACTCGTCACCTCACGTACACGGCGCCCACACAACCATTAATATCAAAACAACATAGGGGAAGTCCCCAACACAGAGTTAGGCAAGCCACTTACCTCAACTGCTCTACTCAACTCAAAACCACGTTCTTGCTACTAGTACCTGACTCCGAATGTCCCAAATCTATTCAATTCAATTGCATAATGTAAATATCACTTTAAGAAATAAATTTAGCTAATTAGTTCGAAGCTAATACGCGAAACTAGGAAAATTTTCCAAAAAGTCCACCGGGCGCACGTCTTGGAATCGAGTGAAAGTTACAAATTTATTACACCCATTCACTCACCAGCTCACCCGAACAAGAATCATCGAAATCCGACGTAAAAATCTCAATAAATTCTCAGATTTCTACTTGGGGAACTTTCCTCCCATTTTCATGATTTTTCACCCAAATTCATTGATTAGATTGAAGAAATTACTATGGACTAATGATATACTAGTGAAATAAGATTAGGAATCGTTACCTATGAATCTTTTCCTCAAAACCCACTCAAAATCGTAAAAACCTGAGCTCCAAATCGTTTTAGAAGATATAAATTTCAAACCCTCGCATTTTGGTCTTAACTGCACAGTGATCCCGCACCTGCGACATTTTGAGCCGCACCTGCGGTCCCGCACCTACGGAAAATAAATCGCAGGTGCAGAATTTCATTAAATGGGCTGGGGCCGCACCTGCGGTCACTGGGCCGCATCTGCGGAACCCCGTCCGCACCTGCGAGCCTGACTGCTCCTGGCCAAAACCGCACCTGCGAGGCTCCCATCCGCACATGCGGCTCCCCTTCCGCAGGTGCGAAACACCAGAACCAACAATGCTTCAGTTGGTTTTCTAAGTCCAAAAATCACCGTGTTGAGCATCCGAAACATCCCCGAGGCCCCCGGGACCTCAACCAAACTTACCAACCAGTCCTAATACCTTATCCAAACTTTGTCGAGCCTTCAAAATACATTACATAACATCAAAATCACCAATTATACATGGATTCAAGCCTAAGAACTTATGGAATTTCAAAAATCCACAACCCATGCCGAAACACGTCAAAACTAATCAAAATGACCTCAAATTTTACACACAGGTCATAAATGACACTACGAACCTGCTGCCACTCTCGGAATTCCATTCCGAGTACGATATCAAAAGTTCACCTATCGTCCGAAATCGCCGAAATTCTAACTTTCGCCAATTCGAGCTTAAATCTACTGCAGACCTTGAAAACACATTCCGGACACGCTCCTAACCCCGAAATCACACAACAGAGCTAACAGAGTCAACGGAATTCCATACCGGATCCGTATTCACACAGTTCCAACTACGATCCGATTTCTAAAGCTTAAACTCAAATATAGGGACTATGTGTCCAAAAACTCTCCGAAATTCACGACTAATCATTTCGACAAGTCCCATAAGCAGATCTAAACATAGGGAAAGCAATTATTAGGGGATCGGGGGTTCTAACTCTCAAAACGAACGACCGGGTCGTTACATTCTCTCCCTCTTAAGAAAATGGTTCGTCCTCGAACGACCATAAGGACATACCTGAAGCTGTGAAGAGATGAGGGTACTGATTGCGCATATCCTACTCGGTCTCCCAAGTTTCCTCCTCGACCGACTGACCTCTCCACTGAACCTTTACTGATGCAATATCCTTTGACCTGAGCTTTCTGACCTGTCTATTGAATATAACTACTGGCTCCTCAACATATGATAAATCCTTGTCCAACTGGACTGAACTGAAATCCAAAACATGAGTCGGGTCACCGTGATACTTTCGGAGCATAGAAACGTGGAATACCGGATGAACTCCTGCTAGGTTGGGAGGCAAGTCTAGCTCATAAGCAACCTCCCCAACATGCCGCAATACCTAAAAAGAGCCAATAAATATCGGACTAAGCTTACCCTTCTTCCCGAACATCATGATGCCCTTCATAGGCGATACCCGAAGCAAAACCCGATCACCAGCCATAAATGCCAAATCACGAACCTTCCGATCCGCGTAACTCTTCTGCCTGGACTAAGTTTTGCGAAGTCTCTCCTGAATCACCTTCACCTTGTCCAAGGCATCCTGGACCAAATATGTACCCAACAATCGGGCCTCGCCCGACTCAAACCATCCCACTGGAGACCGGCACCGCCTACCATATAAAGCCTCATACGACGCCATCTAAATGCTGGACTGGTAGCTGTTATTATAAGCAAACTCTGAAAGTGGCAAGTATCGATCCCGTGACCCTCCAAAATCCATCACACAGGCGCGGAGCATGTCCTCAAGAATCTGAATAGTGCGCTCGGACTGTCCGTCTGTGAGGGTGAAAGGTTGTACTCAACTCCACCCTAGTGCCTAGCTCCTGCTGAACAGCTCTCCAGAACCGTGAAGTGAACTGTGTACCTCTGTCTGAAATGAAAGATACTGGAATACCGTGGAGTCGGACAATCTCCCTGATATAAATCTCAACCAATCTCTCTGAAGAATATGTAGTCAATACCGGAATGAAATGGGATGACTTGGTCAGCCGATCCACGATCACCCAAATAGCATCGAACTTTCTCAAAGCCCGAGGAAGTCCAACCACAAAGTCCATGATGATCCGCTCCTACTTCCACTTTGGAAGCTCAATCTGCTAAAGTAACCCTCCTGGTCTCTGATGCTCATATTTGACTTGCTGACAGTTGAGACACTTGGCCACAAACTCCACTATATTTTTTTTCATCCTTCTCCACCAGTAGTACTGTCTCAGATCCTGGTACATTTTCGCGGTACCCGGATGAATGGAATACCGCGAGCTATGGGCCTCCTCAAGAATCAACTCCCAAAGCCCATCCACATTGGGCACACAGATCCGACCCTGCATCCTTATCACACTGTCATCTCCTATAGTCACATCTCTGGCATCACCTCGCCGAACCCTATCCTGAAGAACCAGAAGGTGGGGATCATCATACTGGCGCTCTCGAATGCGGTCACAAAGAGAAGATCGAGAAACCACACAAGCTAATACCCGGCAAGGCTCTGAAAGATTCAATCTCACGAACCGACTGGCTAAGGACTGAACATCCAAGGCTAAGGGCCTCTCTACTGCAGGAAGATATGCCAAACTCCCCGCCCGGCGACTCAAGGCGCCGGCCACCACATTGTCCTTCCCCGGGTGGTATAATATATTTATGTCATAGTCCTTTAGTAACTCCAACCATCTCCGTTGGCGCAAATTGAGGTCCTTTTGCTTGAACAAGTGCTGCAAACTCCGGTGATCCGTGAAAATCTCGCAGGGAACACCATATAAATAATGACGCCATATCTTCAGGGCGTGAACAATCGGTGCCAACTCGAGATCATGAAATGGATATTTCTTCTCATGCACCTTCAACTGCCTGGACGCGTAGGCAATCACCCTACCATCCTGCATCAACACCGCCCCAAGGCCAATCCTCGAAGCATCACAATAGACTGTATAGGACCCTGAACCCGTAGGCAATACCAACACTGGAGCTGTAGTCAGGGTTGTCTTGAACTTCTGAAAGCTCTCTTCACACTCCTCAGTCCACCTGAACGGAGCACCTTTTTGGGTCAGTCTGGTCATAGGTGCTGCAATGGATGAAAATACCTCCACAAAACGCCGATAGTAACTTGCCAAACTAAGGAAACTACGGATCTCAGTAGGTGATGACGATCTAGGCCAATTCTGCATCGCCTCCACCTTCTTTGGGTATACCTTGATCCCATCACAAGACACCACATGGTCTAAGAATGCCACCGAATCAAGCCAAAATTCACACTTAGAAAATTTTGCATATAATTTCTTCTCCCTCAAAGTCTGAAGCCCGGTCCTCAAATACTGCTCATGGTCCTCCTGGGACTGAGAATATACAAAGATGCCATCAATGAACACAATGACGAAAGAATCAAGATAAGGCCAGAATACACTGTGCATCATGTGCATAAAGGCTGCTGGGGCATTGCTCAGCCCAAATGACATGACAAGAAACTCATAATGGCCATATCTGGTCTTGAAGGCAGTCTTCGGGATATCCGGCTCCCGAATCTTCAACTGATGATATCCAGAACGCAAGTCAATCTTGGAATATACCCTGGCACCCTGTAACTGGTCAAAAAAATCATCATTGTGAGGCAAAGGGTACCTGTTCTTCACTGTAACCTTATTCAGCTGCCGGTAATCAATACATATACGCATAGAGCCATCCTTTTTTCTTCACAAATAATACCGGAGCACCCCAAGGTGATACATTGGGCCTGATGAAACCCTTATCAAGCAACTCCTGCAACTGCTCCTTCAACTCAGGAGGATCCATGCGATAGGGAGGAATGGAAATGGGTTGAGTGCCCGGCAACAAATCAATGCCGAAATAAATATCTCTGTCGAGTGGCATACCTAGAAGATCAGCCGGAAAAACATCAGGATAGTCCCTCACAACCGGAACTAACTCAACTGTAGGGGTATCAACACTAACATCTCTCACATATGCTAAGTACGCATCACACCCCTTCTCAACCATCCGCTGAGCCTTAAGGAAAGAAATGACTCTACGGGGAGTATACTCTAAGGTACCTCTCCACTCTAATCTCGGTAATCCTAGCATAGCCAGCATCACGGTCTTGGCGTGACAATCAAGAATAGCATAATGGGGAAACAACCAGTCCATGCCCAAGATAACATCAAAATCTACCATATTGAGTAATAATAAATTAGCCCTGGTGTCAAAACCACTGATAACAATCAAACACGACTGATATACGCTGTCCACAACAAGAGAATCTCCACGGGAGTAGAAACATAAACAGGGGAACTCAAAGAATCCCGAGATATCCCCAGATGTGAAACAAAATAAGAAGACACATATGAATATGTAGAGCAAGGGTCAAATAATAATGATGCATCCATATGACAAACATGGACAATACCTGTGATGACTGAATCCGAAGCTACGACCTCTGAACGGGCTGTAAGAGCATAGTACCTGGCCTGGCCTCCCCTTCTAGGGCGACATCGACCCCTCCGACCTCCACCTCGAGCTGTCTGAGTAGGTGGGGCAGTAGCTAGGGCTGGAAGAATAGCTAGAGGACCCAGTGGGGCACGTGGGGCTTGATAAGTCTGAGATGATGCACCCCTCCTTGCTCTAGGGCAATCTCTGAGCACGTGGCGAGGGTCACCACACCCAAAATAACCCCTCGGAGGACGTGGCAGCTGATGCTGACTCTGAACTGGCTTGCTGGACTGGCCGGTGATAGCACCTCGAGCAGGAGGCACACTAGATACTGGTGGTGCATAATAAGGCTCCTGAGGTCTAGGAGGAGCTGAAATACCGCTGGCTGCTGGAAGAGCTGAATGAACAGGGCGACTCACAAAATCCCTACCATAACTTGCTGCTGGTGCACGAACTCCTGAATACTAGTCAGTCTCTCGAGACCTCTTGGCCTCTCTCTCCTCCCTGTCCCGGGCCAACATGCTCTCAATCCTCCAGGCAATACTCACTGCCTGCTGGTAAGTGATATCTCTCTCCAACTCTCTGGCCATATTGGTCCGAATACCGGTCAGTCCTTCAATGAAGCGTCGAACCCTCTCTCTGATCATGGAAACCAAGGACGGTGCATGACGATCCAAGTCACTAAAACAGAATGCATACTCCGACACAGTCATAGTACCCCTGGCGTAATTTCTCAAACTCTGCACGCCAAGCATCCCTGAGGCTCTGGGTAACAAACTCAAGAAAACACATATCTGAGAACTGAGCCCAAGTAAGTGAAGCTGCCTCCTCCCGACTACTCAACTCATAGGCATGCCACCACTGATAAGTCGCTCCCCTCAGCTGCAAAGCGGTGAAAGAAACCCCACTCATCTCCACAATACCCATAGTGCGGAGGATGCGATGACACTCCTCAGGAAAACCCAGAGCGTCATCTGAAGCTAGTCCGCTGAAATCAGGTGGGTGGTACTTCCCGTACCTCTCAAGTTTGAGCTGCTCTGCCTCAGAAGCAACTACCCTAACATCATGCTGAGCTGGAGCCGCTGGGGCATAGGGATATACTCTGGAACCTGCCCAATATGGACCCTCTGCTCAGGAGTACGGGTTGCGGGAGTCTGTGCCCCTCCCCTGGCCTAAGATGTGGCTGGAGCTATCGGGAGCAGTCCCTCCTGAGATAGAGTGCTGAAGGCGCTCATGAACCGAGCCAACGTCTCCTGGAGGGCGGAGTAACAGTAGAGACCTCCTGTTCCCCTCCGTCTGTAGTTGTTGGGGGCTCATCTGTCGCTGCTCTCACCGGTGCTCAGGCTGCACCGCGTGCTCGTCCTCTACCCCTGCCCCTGCCTCTGGCGACTCTTGCTGGGGTCTCAGGTGCCTTATCATCGGTATGTCCGGTAGAGGTCCTCACCATCTGTGAGAAGAATAGAATAGAGTTTTAGAATTTGATGTGAGTAACTAGCGTGACAAGGAATTCCAAAGAATGTGATTGTTCTTAACAGTTACATAGCCTCTCGAAGATAGATACGGACGTCTCCACACCGATCCGTGAGACTCTAATAAACCGTCTTGTGACTTGTGACTCCTATGACCCTAGACGCTCTGAAACCAACTTGTCACGACCTGATTTACCCTCCGAGACATATCGTGACAGCACCTAGTCTCTACGACTAGGTAAGCCTAAATTTGCGGAAGATATAAAATGAAAACAATAAAATAAAGACGGAATAAAGTAAATCTATTAAATGCAATATCGCCACTCGGCATGTATAGGCAAAACAACAAAACCCTGGAATGTCACTTTTAAGCCACAAGCTCTATACCAGAATAGCTCTATACAACGAAAAGGAAATACATCAAAATCTATCTAAATCTGGAATGGAAGGTGACTCAGAGGATTCTGCGAACGCGGCAGAATTACCTTGCGGTCTCCTCGATGCAACTGCGATGACCACTAGCCACGGAACTGCGTACTAGAACCTGGATCTGCCCACGAAAAACATGCTCAGGAAAGGGCATGAGTACACCACAATTGGTACCCAGTAAGTTCTAAGCCTAACCCAGTCAAGTAGTGACGAGGTTAGGTTTAGGCTCTACTGGATTTATAAGTAAAACAGTTTAAATAGTACATAAGGAAAATAGATTCTAAGATAAGCAGTAAAATGAATAGTCCGCAATGAACAACAACAAGGAGCCCTCAGCTCAACACAACGTAACGCACAGTGGAATCTCCCGAGATACCGTCCCGTAGTCCCAAATATAAAGATGCAGTGCAGGGGGATCTCCCGGCATACGTCCATAGTCCCAATTTAAATTTGCAGTATAGGGTGGTCTCTCGGAATATGCCCGTAGTCCCAATTTAAATATGCAGTACAGAGGGGTCTCCCGGAATACGTCTGTAGTCCCAGTTTAAATATGCAATGCGGAACGAAGGACATATAAGGCATCAATTGAAACGGTTCATCAAATAGCAGGTAGGGAAAGCAATAAGCTAAATAACATAGCGCACAGAGTGTCAGATAGGAAATTTAATGTTAAACAGGTAAGCATGCTTTCCTAATCTAAGTTGAACAGTTAACATAGTAAAACAAGGTAATAGGAGAAAAGCAATTTATAGTTTTCGGAGAAAAATGGAATTTTTGCAATAATAGTCCGTGTACGTACTCGTCACCTCACGTACACGGCGCCCGCACAACCATTAATATCAAAACAACCTAGGGGAAGTACCCAACACAGAGTTAGGCAAGCCACTTACCTCGACTGCTCTACTCAACTCGAAACCACGTTCTTGCCACGAGTACCCGACTCCGAATGACCCAAATCTATTCAATTCGATTGCATAATGTAAATATCACTTTAAGCAATAAATCTAGCTAATTAGTTCGAGGCTAATACGCGAAATTAGGAAAATTGTCAAAAAAGTCCCCCGGGCCCACGTCTCGGAATCGAGTGAAAGTTACAAATTTAAAACACCCATTCACTCACGAACTCACTCGAACAAGAATCATCGAAATCCCTCATTAAATTCTCAGATTTCTACTTGGGGAACTTTCCTCCAATTTTCATGATTTTTCACCCAAATTCATTGATTAGATTGAAGAAATTGCTATGGACTAATGATATACTAGTGAAATAAGATTAGGAATCATTACCTATGAATCTTCTCCTCAAAATCGTCAAATCCCGAGCTCCAAATCATTTTAGAAGATATGAATTTCAAACCCTCGGATTTTGGTCGTAACAGCACAGTGATCCCGCACACGCGACCTTTTGGGTCGCACCTACGGTCCCGCACCTGCCGAAAATACATCGCATGTGCGAAATTTCATTAAATGGGCTGGGGCCGCACTTGCGGTCACTGAGCCGCATCTGCGGAACCCCGTCCGCACTTGCGAGCCTGACTGCCCCTGGCCAAAACCGCACCTGCGAGGCTCCCATCCGCACCTGCGTGTCTGCATCTGCGGCTTCCCTTCCGCAGGTGTGAAACACCAGAACCAACAACGCTTCAGCTGGTTTTCTAAGTCCAAAAATCACCCCGTTGAGCATCCGAAACATCCCCGAGGCCCCCGGGACCTCAACCAAACTTACCAACCAGTCCTAATACCTTATCCAAACTTAGTCGAGCCTTCAAAATACATCACATAACATCAAAATCACCAATTATACATGGATTCAAGCCTAAGGATTTATGAAGTTTCCAAAATCCACAACTGATGCTGAAACACGTCAAAACTAATGTGAATTACCTCAAATCTTACACACATGTCATAAATGACACTACAGACCTACTGCGACTCTCGGAATTTCATTCCGAGCCCGATATCAAAATTTCACCTATCGGCTGAAATCGCCGAAATTCTAACTTTCGCCAATTTGAGCCTAAATCTACTACAGACCTCGGAAACACATTCCGGACACGCTCCTAACCCCGAAATCATTTCATTCCGGATCTGTATTTACACAGTTCCAACTACGACCCGATTTCTAAAGCTTAAACTCATATATAGGGACTATGTGTCCAAAAACTCTCGGAAATTCACAACTAATCATTCCGACAAGTCCCATAAGCAGATATAAACGTGAGGAAAGCAGTTATATTAGGGGATCGGGACACTAACTCTTAAAATGAGCGACCGGATCGTTTCATATTTTTTTTTGTATAAACCTCAAAAGCAGCTTCAATTCGGTCCTTATTCCAAAGCTTCAGCATGACCACAAGTGGACTTCTCAATTTTCCATATCTGCCGAGTGGAAAACATTCATCAATTTTGTCGGGGATTAAGACATAAAGAAGGAAGCAATGAGCTCCTGCTCTAGGTTGAAAGATAGGGATAGATATTATGATAAACATAAGAAGGAAATGCAGAGATAAGAATCTTCACCACAGAAATCTTTTACAACAACATAGTACATGAATCCTTTTTTCTCTTCATCTATTGATAGAAGTAACACAATACATTAGTTTCTTTAACAGATGAATGACTAAAGTTTTATTCATCCGTAGAAATATGAAGATTGAGAATAACTCAAAATAATGAGCCATAGTATTTTATATTTACTAATTAAGAGCATTAGAGAGTGAATATCATTTGAATATCCAAAATTTACATCTTTACTTACTATAAATATTTATAATTTAGTTCTATATCTCTCAAAATTATCAAACTTTTACCATTTTGCGATTTGAAATATATTTCCTCATGAGGACTAATATTTTAAATTATATTACTGATGAGTTTATTGGTTATTAACTTTTAAAGAAGTAAATCGTGTAATTTGATAATATTTTTAAAATATTGTGATCTTTTAGTAGTTGGAAGATAAGACGTTATAGCTGACTTTTATATTATAGTAACTTTAACATTATTGCATTGTTTATTTTTATAAAAAAAGAAAGAAAGAAAGAAAGAAAGAAAGAAACTAGATAATTTGTTTTTGTGAGTTCTTAATTTTCTTAAACTTTATGTACTTTTTATATTTTTTGTGATTGTTTTGCTATTTTATTAATTATAAATTAATAAATTTAAAGATTCACGGGCACTTGTGCCCCATATTTCGAGATTTACGCTTCGCTCCATATTAAGTAAAATGTATATAGTATATGCTTAATATATATATATATATATATATATATATATATATACTGTAGTGAATACAGTTAGGCCTTAGCTGTTCTTTAGCTTCCTGGTTTAGTGATTATGTAAACTAATGCGTTCGAGCCAGGGTAAGCTCTGTGTTTCTTTCTTCTAGTTATTTTTGTGCTTTATCAGCTTAAGGACATGCATTTCAAGGGAATTGAACCATTTACCTCTTAGATTGGTAAGGCCAAACAAAACCATTTGGTTAAGAGCCCAAATCGTTGATTACAGCTACCATGCCGTCTTGTGTCCATTATACGTTGTTTTAAAATTGTTTTCTTTGATCTTTTTTCTCAACAATGAAGTTAGTCAAGACCAATACACTTAATTAAATAAATGATAAGCTTTTGAATGATTTTTTGATGCTTTGCTTATAAAAAGAAGTAATTAGTATTATTTTTAATGAAGAAATTATGAATAATGGAACAACCTGACCGGTCGTTTTACTTTTAGAACTCTGTTCCCCTAAAGAAGGCTCCTCGTATGTGCTTTTGTCGTTTTACGACTTGCGGGGATAGTTAGTTCGGGATTTGGAAAAGTTCGGGTTGAAATTGGAACACTTGGTTCCATTGTTTGGCTTTAAAAAGACTAAGTTTGACTTCGGTCAACATTTTTAGTAAACGACTTTGGAATCAGAATTCGATGGTTCCAATAGGTTAGTATGATAATTTCGGACTTGGGCATACTTTCGGATCAGGTTTTGTATAACCTGGGAGTGTTTCGGGCTTTCGGCGCCTAATAGTGAAAGTTGGCTCTTGGAAGGTTTTAAAGTTGTTTAAATTTGGTTTGGAATAGGTTTTGGTGTTATCGAGGTTCAATTGGTATTCCGAGATCGAGAATAGTTCAGTATGGTGATTTATGACTTGCACGTAAAATTTGGTGTCATTACGAGTAGTCTAAGTATGATTCGGCACGTTCAGAGCGATTTGGAAACTTGAAGTTCATAACTTGATTCAATTTGGTTTTGGGGTGTTATTCTTAGTTTTGTTGTTATTTTACGCGTTTCGAGAGTTTGAGCAAGTCCAAATTATGTTTATGGACTTGTTGGTGTAGTTGGATGGGGTCCTGAGGGGCTCAGGTGTGTTTCGGACCACCCGGAGCCAAGTTGAAGAAACCATATTTTCCAGTTCTGGTATCCTTCTTCACGAACGGGGAAGGATTTTCGCGTTTGTGATGAAGAAATTCGGACTGGGTGGTTTTGTGCTTCGCGTTCGCGAAGTCAAGTCCGCGTTCGCGGAGGCTTCGGGCCAGTGGTCTACGTGTTCGCGGAAGACCTATCTCGTTTGTGAACGGCCGAGGGTCTTGGGAAACCCAGTTGCCTTACGCGATTGCGATGAAAGGCACGCGTTCACGATAAGGAGTCGATCCAACGCATCACATTCAAGAGAGTCCTTCTGCGACCGCGAAGAAGGAGTTTTATGGGTTCTTCAGTTTTGCCTTCGCGAACACGAAGGCTTGATCGTGTTCACGATGAAGGGTAAGCCTGGGCAGAATGTTTATATCGGGTCTTAGCCATTTTTTTGGTCATTTATTTCACTCTTGGGCG
The DNA here is from genome assembly GCA_005239495.1 of Nicotiana undulata. Taxonomy (NCBI): domain Eukaryota; kingdom Viridiplantae; phylum Streptophyta; class Magnoliopsida; order Solanales; family Solanaceae; genus Nicotiana; species Nicotiana undulata. The sequence continues at coordinate 66,495 of ML296274.1, forward strand.
ATTTTGAAGATTTAAAAGAGGGGATTTTAACCTAGCTATTAAGGGTAAGTAATGTCTACCTAATGTGAGTTTAATACCTAGATTATGGGTAGATTTTAACATGTAAATTTGTGAAAATCTGGGTTTAGATGAAAAACTTGGGTTTTGACAAAAATGGGAGTTAACCACGAAAATATTTATGAAATTTAGTGAAAATTGTATATTTGAGTTCATGAGGTTATGGGTAACAACTTTCTTAGAAAAATTTCGAAATCGGGGCTCGTGGGCACGAGGGTGAATTTTAGGAATTCTTCAATTGGGGTTGGGTAATTACTTTAATAGTTGGGATATGAACTTTTGAGCATGTATTGATTAATTTATATAGCATTTGACTAGTTTTGGATTGTTCGGCACCGGGTTGAGGCTTTAGAGTGAATTTGAGGTCGGTAAGTAAGCTTTGAGTCAAGGTAAGTCTCTTGCCTAACCTTGAAAGATGGAATTTACCCCATAGCTGATTTAAATTAATATTTGTGTCTAATTGTGGGGGCTACGTACGCACGAGGCGATGAGAGTCCGTGCGTAGCTACTATTTATGCTTATGTCCGAGTAGTTTAGGACCCAAATCATAAATTACTTGTAATATTTGCATCTACTTGTTAATTTAAATGCCTAAATTATATTAAAACGTTTTGGAAGAACTGTAAAAGACCGCATTTCACTTGCTTAACCTTTGAGCGGATTACTTGAGTGTAAATGGAAATTTTATTGCATCGTGTATTGGCCTTATTATACTTTGAAAGTTAAATGCTTATAAAGTATCCCCCCTTCTTGTGGATCGGGTCGAACGCCTCGAAAGTAGAATAAATGCATCTATGGATCGTGTCGCACGTCCCTTTGTAGTGTACACGTTATTATGGATCGGGTCGTACGACCCCATCATAATTCATGCTTAATAATACTCGGAGCCTAATCATGTTTGATATTAAATCGTGGTTGTGAGGTTACAAGTTTAAATGACATGAATTTATTTGGAGTTTATTAATTTGTGAAAGTCTTTAATTGTCCATGCTCGTTAGTGAGTTATTGTTGTTGTTGTCGTTAGTGTGCCTGTTTCCATCATATCAGATAGAGGCCCTCAATTTACTTCATATTTCTGGAGGGCAAGGCAGAGGGACTTGAGGACCCGGGTAGAGCTCAGCACAACATTTCATCCACAAACCAACGAGCAGTCGGAGCGGACAATTTAGATCTTGGAGAACATGATCAGAGCATGTGAGCATGTGTGATTGACTCTGGAGGGCAATGGGATTTATTCTTGCCTTTTGCCGAGTTTGCTTACGACAATAGTAATCAGCCCAACAACCGAAAAGGCTCTATTTGAAGCTTTATATGGTCGGCAATATCGTTCTCCCATTGGATGGTTTGAGCCCGCCGAGGCTAAGTTATATGGTACTGATATAGTGAAGGGTGCCTTAGGAAAGGAAAAGTTGATACAGGAGCGACTTCGCACATCACAGTCCAGACAAAAGAGTTACGCGGATCAAAAGGCGTGTGATTTATCATTCATGGTGGGCGAGAAGGTTCTCTTGAAAGTCTCGGCGATAAAGGGGATCATGAGGTTCGGGAAGAAAGGCAAGTTGAGCCAAAGGTGTATAGGTCCATTCGAGGTGTATAGACGAGTTGGGGAGGTTGTTTATGAGCTTGCTTTGCCTCCCAGTCTACCAGGAGGTTATCTAGTTTTCCACGTGTCACTTATACTACGCTATTGCACATTTTTGTGCAGATCCATGTACTTCACCTCACTGATTTAACCATACATTTCAGAGACTTCAAGGTATACTTTCTTGGCGCTTGCATGCCTTGGAGTCACCTTCTGTCCTTACTTTTAGTATTGTTTACTCTTTATTCCAACAATGTTGTATTATGATATTTTCAGTATATATCTGTAGAGCTTATGACTCTATTCCACTAGTTTCTAGGATTTGTTTACAAATGTTCCGTTTTGGAGTTATTGTGGGTTTTATAAAATTATCTTATTATCTGAGTTTGTTGTTTTTGTTGTGATATCAATGAAAGTTAGGCTTACCTACTCTTAGAGACTAGTTGCATCACGACATCCTAATGTGGGAAACTGGGGACGTGACAGATGAAGTAGATTCTTATGTCTTGTTGACGAGTTCAGACTCTGGAGGATTAAGTGATTGCATAATGGTTGTGTCTATGAAAGGGAATACATGGATGCCAGTTTGAGGCTAAGCATGTGAGTTATCTTTCTGAGTGATGTTCTGAGATTGTGTGATCCATGTCATGTTTTTATGAAGAGTTTTCTTTCTAACCAGTGGGACGTGTGTGATGCAATTTGATCTCGGATCGCTTGATGAAGGTTACATGACTCTCGCGAGAATGGATATCGCTTAGCAAGAGAATTGAGGTATCATATGGCTGGTGTTACATGAGCGTACGAAGGATTTAGATGAATTACAGTGCGGGATTATGGCAGTTATAAAGTAAGGGTATTGTGGGTTATCGAATGTCATGTTCTATGGCCTCGAGCCAAGTAGGGAGTCTGTCATCGACGATCAGATTACATGGTCATGTGTGATATTAGCTTTAGACTGAGGCATATTTGTGGATCATTTACGACTTGAAAGGGGTTGGCTTCAAGGTTAGTGCGGGTGAGGAAATTTCTAGATATATGATGTATTACACCTTATGTATATATGAAAATCTTAGAGTGTTTCGGGTTTGTTATTTGTGGTGGATGTAGTGTGCAAGGAGAAGCGATTCACTCGGTTTCTTATATGTGGGGTTTACTTCTTTCCGTGTTTGTGTGCTAAGGGGGCACAAGTTCTTGGCTTGTTTTGGTGGTGCATTGGAGATATGAGCAGAATGGATGACCCTCGAGAAAGTTCTAATGAGTTCAAGATTCATATGTGGTATTTGAGAATTTCTCCGAATTTCTATATGGCTAAGATCTGAGATTTGCATTGGATGGTGTCGAGACTTACGGTATTTCTGTATCATTATGGATTCTACATCTTAGTATCAGAAAGGTTAAGGAAATAGCTTCCTATTAACAGAAGGTCTCTTCAGAGTAGGAATGTTAGTTGCGGTACTATTGGGTGCTTAAGAGAAAATACAATGGCTTATGGGCCTTAAGACGACATGGTTTCATGCTAGGATCTCTGCTGGTTAGCTTTGGGTTAAGGATCGTAGTGTGCTGGTAGGGAGAAGTGTTAACTTGAAGTCAAGTCGAGGAGAATTTAAAGAAATAGGTCAGCTTGGTAATGGTTTGTGTCAGCATAGTAACAATGTGGTGAGTTCCTCGGTGTGGTGAGACTTTACGGGTGTTTTGTGACAATAATCTTGGGTTGGGTGGCTTGCATGACTTGGTGAGGTTAGAGGAATTTAGTTTTGATGGCTTAGTTATGTGCTAATGGGGTTTGAAGAGTTCTCATTATTTTCTACCACGACTTGGGACATATGTTTTCGGCATGCATGAGGAGTATATTGCGTGTTGTGATTTTCTCTTGGATGGGGGTCAAGTGGAAGATTTCTCATGTTTCGTATGATGGAATGATATATCTGGTGCGACGTGTGAGATTTGAGATTTGCATGTACAGGTTTGCATTTCAACTTTGAAGGGAAGGTCATGGGTTCTAGGAAGCATGGAAATTTTTAGATGTTTAGAAGAATGTTGGCACTATCTAGTATCACCTGAGAAGGGTGCACATTTCAGAAGGTGCAGTGTGTTTTAACTTGCGGATGCTTGACTGGTGTTACGGTAATCACCTGATTGATCTACTCCCGATGTTAAGATATTTCTATGTGGCACGGAAGGATTATGGAAGTATTTCTCGTGAGATCATTGTGTACAAGGAATGTGTCAGTCATTGAGTGGTGGAGTTAGAATCGGGCATGGTGATTCTTGCATTCAAGGGATTTGAAGACAATGAGGGTTTGTTCCTTAGTTGCTGACGGTGAAGGTATGTTAAGAGGTTGACGGCTGACTGTGTGTGTTATGGATAGGTTATTATGGACTTTTTGGAGGTTATCTACCTATTTCAAGAGGATTGAAATTGATTTGGAGGCCACTGGTAGGCATAATGAGGATGTGTATTCTATATCGGGTCGGATCTGCCTACTCGGCACAACTATTGTTGAGCAGTGTATCATCAAATATAGTTGATCATATTCGTGATATGGTATGTTACATGTGTTACTCTCATATACTACGATGGGCTGTGAGACTATTGACTATTTACATACATGATGCGGTTTTGTTTGGTGTCTTGTTGTCGAATTCAAGTAAGATGGCTTTTGGAGTATTGGATGGTTGGTGCCGCCTTGGTTATGGTCTTCTTATTGGTGGTATATTGTGTTATCTGTTTATCCATCGTTGTGGTAATGGGGTAGAAGAGGGTTGGGACAAGTAGGACACACATAGGAATAGGTACACATAGGCAAATTTGCATGCAAGTGACAACCAGAGATGTCCTAAGGTATTAGAACCTAAATAACCACATAAATAGTTTAATCACAAAGGTGTTCATGCCAGGAACTTAACAGAATCATATTGAGGGGGTGCTAAAAAGGGGAATAGCATGCTGAGTTTAAGGGAGAAGGGCACAGGAATCATACTAAGGCATAGACTAGACATGCTAATTACAGGGCAAACAACAGAACCACAAGTAATAGCACAGTAGGAATAAGATGAATTGAAATACCAAAAGAAACATGTTGTTTTTTAGGCTTTAAGTTAAACTAAAGACATACCAGTTAGAAGAATAAGTGTAGAGTGAAGAGCAATAAAGTGTATAATACTCAGTCTTAGCTTGCAACCGATTAAGAATAGCAAATAATCAGAAAGAAGAGCAGGGGAGGGTGTGTGTGTGTGTGTGGGAGAGAGTTTAGAACAATGCTTGTCCGTTTGATAATGAAAGAGTGAAGGGTATATATAGTTTTGAAAGTAGGCAGGAAATATGGTAACAAGTAAACGTCTACCATAATTATAGAAATAAAGCTAATTAGAATCAATCAATGGAAGTACTCCCTTTAATTAGGGATTCATAGTATAAAAAGATACAATAATGATAAATAAGGAAAGAGAATCAATTGAAGAACTGGTTTTACCATGTAAGAGGTAGTAATGGTATATGGCATGCAATTAGGACTAAATACAGAATATATCAGTTAAGGAAGGTGTATATTAATAATTGACAGCAAGTTTTATTCACAAAAAAATTAAGGCAGAACAAGTTTAATTCAGGAAATCAGTCAAGGGAATCTCGAGTGGGGTTCTAATCACAGGGAATCATCACTAATTAAGAAAAATAACACACAAGTAAGGGAATCCTCAAAGTCAGGCAACCAGTGTTATTCAAAGGGAAAATATCACAGTTGAAAATCAGTAAAGGGATATAGTGTAAAAATTAATAGAGCACTTAATGAAACAGTACTGAAATAATACATATTAAGCAAGAATCAGAAAACCATAATCATGCAATTAGGGAATCGTAGCAAATAATTAAAGGACCAGTAGACATTTAGGCATAAGTGACAGAGAATCATACTAGTATCACATAAGAGTTAGGGTTTCATATAGAACACAGTCTGAATCACATCAAAGACATGATATAGGCAAAAGTAATCGAACCCAGAAACCCTAACAAGCAAACATAAAGTAAAATCACAGAATCATAGAATGTTCATGAGAAACATACAGATTAATTGAACATAGTACCCAAGACGAACTCGGAACCCTAAAAGTTGGGGTTTTTAACAGAATAACTCGGGTAAGAAGAAGACTTAAAAAAACGTTTAAAACATAAGGAGAATCATAGATTAGTACTAAAAATCATAAAAGAAAGCATTTTGAAAAAGGGGTTCAAGAACCCAAGTTTTGAAGATGAACAAATCGTTCATGAAACATGAAGATCTTTGAGGAAAACATGTAAGAACCTCATAATACTCACAGATCTATTATAGATATAAAGAAATTGGGAGGTTCAGAGTTAGGGTTTCCAAAAGAACCCAGAAAAGAAGAAGAAAACTCAAAGATATTACCGGCCTTTGGCCGAAAAGTGGTAGATCTTACTCGAACGGCCATAGATGGCCGGAAAAATGGCATGAGACCGGAGAGGTGGGTTGAACCGCCTCTGGTTCACTTGAGAGCCTCAAGGTGGTGTCACACGTTCAAGGGGGGAGCCATAAGGTTGGTGGGAGGTGAGGCCTCCATGATTTCCGGCAAAGAGGTGGCCGGAGAAGGGAGGACATGGGGTCAGAAGGTGGAGCGTCTTAGAGAGAGAGATGAGAGAACTCAGAGAGACGGCTGAGTGAAATGAGAGGGGGAAATTAGACCGGGGGGAAGGGGAAGGGGTAGTCTTTAGGTCTTAATTTGGAAAGGGGGAATCTGGACCGTTGATTAGAATGAATCAACGGTTTAGATTGAGTAAGGGATTGGGCCGGGTAGGATTTAGGTCTGGGCTTGGGGTATTGGGTTGATTTAAATGGATTAGGGGTCCGGTTTAATTGAGGCTAGGATTTAAATAAAAGTGGCTAACTAGTAAATACCCAATTAAAATAGATAAATAATTTATAAAAATAACTAATGGTTGTAAAAAATGAAATTGATACCTAATAAATCAAATTAAAGTGATTAATTAGTATTTAAAAATATAAATGACTAATTACTGGCAATTATAGCCAAAGAGTGCCACTTTGGCTAAATGTGAAATAATGTGATCTTAATAGGACTAAAAAATAATATATTAAGTCAAGAAATATTTTTGAAATCATTTGTAATACAATTTTATAATTAATGATTAGAAATAAAATACTGGATAAATTAAAATAAATTAAATAAAATATGAGAAAATTATAGAAAATACCAATTGTTATAAAAACCTGATTTTGAAGGTATATATGCAAAAATAAAAAATAATTTGAGGAGAAATTGGGTATAAACAAGGTGGAGGATATGGATGTTGGTGCCTCGCCGCGAACCGCGAACATCTCCTTTGCCGCATGTTGTTCTCCATATATTGTTTTTACACCGTCTTTTGTTGGAAACTTCATCATCTGATGAAGATTTGATGGCACTGCCCTCGTGTTGTGTATCCATGGCAATCCAAGCAATGCATTGTACCTCATGTCACCCTCGATGACATGAAATTTGGTATTTTGGACTGTACCGGACATGTTGACCGGGAGGATGATCTCTCCCTTTGTTGGTTCGCCGGCCATGTTGAATCCGCTGAGGGCTCGGGAGGTAGGTATGATTTGATCGAGCAGTCCGAGCTGCTCCACCACCTTTGACCTGACTATGTTGGCCGAGCTTTCTGGATCCACGATCACACGTTTGATTTGAATGTTATTCAAAAGAAAAGAAATTACCAGTGCATCATTATGCGGTTGAGACAAGGTCTCAAAGTCCTCTTCACTGAAGGCGAGAATCTCCTCGGGCGTATAATTTTGAATCTGCCTTTCTGTTGTGGCAAATACTTTTGTCCGTTTGACCATCGTTTCTTGAGGAGTATCAGTCCCCCCCCCCCCCCCCCCCCCAATGATCATGTGAATGGCGTGCTAAGGTTCTCTTGTTCCGTTCTTCTTGCCCGCCTTTCTTTTTCGAAAGTAAATTTTAGGTCGGTGGCTGAGGAACTCTCGGAGGCGCCCTCTGCTGATTAGTCGGGATACTTCTTCTCAAAGTTGTCTGCAATATGCGGTACTATGACCGTGTGTGTCGTGAAATTCGCATATCAAATTAGGGTTCCTTTGCGAAGGATCCGATAGTATGGTTTTGGCCACCTGGTGTCTTTGATTTTACCCATGGCTGATACGATGTCTAAAACACCAATGTTGAAATTATATTCTGATAACTGGGGTGCCTTCACCGGTCCTGTGAGCCTGTCGAAACCGGCTTCGTTCACGAGTCCCCGAGAATTCTGACCTCGATCTATCCTCTGGTCATTTCGAGGTAGGCTGCGCCTCGGAATATTTCTCCATTTTTCTAAGTACGGTTGATACATTTCTTTTTTTGGCCTTGGCTCTCTCTCCAGGAACCTTGATTCAATCCTCTTCGTGAGGCCCTTGAGCATCTTCATAACAACGGGGTCGATTGCTGACTCGTTGTTGCTCGACTTCTCCGGTGCCTGTTCGACTCAAGGAGCTGTTTCTGGTGCCACTGCGCTTGAAGTCTTTTGATGGCTATGTAGCTAAGCAATTTCCACTTGTTGTGCTTGTAACATTTCAAAAATCGCATGGAGGCTAACTTCCCTTTCCTTCCGACTTGGAGTTTTCTGAGCCTCATGTTCGTTCTCTCGACGAGTACCCTTGTCAGTGTGAGAGTTTATATCGACCTGTTGGGCATTGCGCGATCCCGCGTCCACGGGAATTGGCTCTGGTGCGTCCTCACAGTTTCGTAGTGGTACACCGGTGCCTGAAACAGCTACACCATTCTCTCCAAGGTCCTTAGAGCCATTGTTTTCATGTGCATTCACTGAGTTAGACATTTTTACCTGAAATCAAAGATTCTTGGACAAGAAAAAGTGTGAAGAATAACTTGTGTTTTTCAATAAACTAGCACTAAAACAACCACTATTATTTTTATCCCCACGGTGGGCGTCAAACTGTTTACCTTGAAAATGGTAATTACAATTAAATTTGATTTTGTGATTCTAAAAATATGTAATTTATTTTAATGCTAGTTGTTAAGCAATAGATGCTAAGTGTGGGTAAGTAAAACAAGGTAAGGGTAAAAGAAAGTAGAAAAATACAAACCAAACTGCCTTAGGTCAGGGTCTCGAGTTGGCCAAGATAAGGCCTCGAGGTCGACGCTTAGTGTTAACAGCGGACAGTCGACGAAGGTCTAACAGATCTAAGGGCCTCGAAGAAGGCTCTTTACTATCAATGATAAGTAATAAATGAAAAACAATCAACGGAACACAATAAATGTAAGCAGTAAATCAATAAAGAGACAATAGAGTATGTTTGAGTTAGAGAGCAGAGAATGTTCTTGTTCCTTGTATTGAATATCATGTGTGCAAGAAATGATAAGGGTCCCCTTTATATAGGAGGGGGAATCCCAATATGGTACATGTATAATTATTATAAAATAAAATAGTTGGTACAACTATTTAATGGTCTAGTACGGACTTGTACTATTCTTGCAGGTGCTTGTCAGCTTTAAGCCACATGTTCTTGGGAGTCCCGCGTCCTTCCACGACGGACTCCGATCTTTACTCTATCTCTAGGTACATTGATCCCTCGATACCCCTCCTCGAGGGATTCACCTCGGAGTTGATCCTCATATCCTGCCTTGATATTATCAAGACCAGGCTCGGTATGTCGTAGGAACCTCAAGATCGGTCATTCCTGGTTTTGACCGTATACACATGTAACACCTTTCGGTGCTCTTGACTTAAAGAACAAAAATAGTGAAATCTTATGGGTGAATGAGCATCGTGTGAAGAATTACTTGGGAAAGTTTGATGATAACCATGTGGTGGCTTTGATAAAGTTTAAATGATGAGGGTAACATGCGTCGTGCCGCGACGTTAAATCAAGCGCTTCTTGAGAGGCAACCCAAGTGATTTTTCTTTCTTTTTCATTTTTCTTCTTAGATTAGGATCTTTTGAACTGATTGGTTCTGAGATTCGTATAAGAATTGTTGATGCAGTGCAGGACAAAAACCGGAGAAAATTTTGGCTAAGTGTGCTTAAACCGTTGACAACGCTCAAAATTCCGTTGTCAGCGGCAACACTTACGCGAGGGCGCAATAGGAAGCGGACGCGGACTTGTGAAAATCAAAATTGTAACTCTCTTAAGTTTGTTCTGCGTCCGCGGTCAGGTTTTGGCAGTCAGCGGACTCTCTTTTTTTCCGCTCTCAGTGGAGAATTCACACCCGCAGCTCTTCAGAAAGTTAAAAGCACGGACCGCGGTGAAATTATGTGGTCGTGCCAGGTATGTCAGTGTGGGCCTAGGGTTTTAGTATAAATTGGGGTGCCCTCCTCCTTTTACACTTTTCACACCCTAGCATTTCACAACACCCCTTTTCACTATTCATCATCAATCTTGTGCATCTTAACTTCATCTCATCTAACAAGTTTCCATCCTACATCAAATCTAGCTACTGGTATGATCAATCTCTTAGTTTCAATTTTATTTCTTCCTCTTTTGTTTATTTATTTTTAGTTTTTCTTTCTAGTTAGGCTTATTATAGACCTAAAATCATGAGCATGCTTAACTAGTGATAAAAATGATTGAGTATTTGTTTTTTTTATGCCTAATGGGGATTAGGGTGTTTAATTTTTCTCTTTAATTGCCAAATTTTTTTATAAGCATGAACCCTAGCCTAGACTCCTTTCCTCAGTGCCCGTTCTTTTTGAATTCCGCGGTCGCGGCCCAAATTCTGCGGTCAGCGGTTAGTTATTTTGAAAAGTTTGAACTCATTGGCTTTACGCGGACGCGTTGGGATTTCCGATGTCAGTGGACAGCTTTACGCGGCCGCGGTTCTTTTTTTGCAGACAGCGGAATATAGTTTAGAGTAGTGTCATAATGATTCTACGGCCGCGTTGGTTTTTCTGCTGTCAGCGGTGGAGCTTACACGGCTGCGCCCAATTTTTTGCGATCAACGGTGAGTTATGTTCAGAGACTGGGTAGTCTGATTCCCAGCCTCTCGCGGCCGCACCCCTTTTTCCACTGTCATCGATGGCTTGTTCGCTACAACGCTTGTTTTTCCGCTGACAGCGGTCCTCTATGTTTTACCTACTGCAACCTTTATCTGCTTTCATCATATGCTTGATTGAATACCAATGCTAATGAGCTTTTACTGATTATGTTTGCAGACAATGGTTCGTTCTAGAGGAGGCCAAGATAAACAACCCGGAAGGGGAGAGTCCTCTTGGGGATGGGGAATGGGCAAACAACCAGCAGCACCCCTAGCTCCGAGAAGGGTAATTGGCAACAAGCAGACTCTGCGGATTCCCACTCCAGACACCTTGGAGACTAGCGAGTATGTCCCCTCTCGGGAAATTTTGGTGGGGGAAACTGGCCAAGCTCAAGATGAGGCACAGTCTCAACCCCGAGGCCTTATAAATGAGTCCACTTCTGTATCCGGCTCTTCGGATAGTTTGGGACTCGGTGATTATCCCCCTCCTCCAGCCCCCAGTACAGCATCTCCCTCCACCACACCTGCCCCAGTAGAGATCGATATTGATGATGATGACCCGGATGACGGGAGGGGTTGTGACACCCAGACAGGGGGATTGGTGAGATCTCGGAACCCGGTAGTATGGAAATACCGGTTCGTGAGTGAGAAAGCTTATCAAAAATTCAGGGACTGGTGGCCTCAGAGGTCACTTACATCTACCCCACAACCCAAATGTTAAAAGGAACTTTAAAGAGAGAGTGGGGTGGAAGTTCTTCACCAGCAGCCTGCCAGAGGCCAAGGAGTTTTATGCTAATGTCGCCCACATAAAACAGGGCACATACTTGACCAAAGTCCGCAATAAGAAGATTGTATTCAATGGCAAAGCTCTCAATGACTATGCTAGGTTCAATGATGAAGATGGGACCTTATATCGGGAGAAGGTGGAGCTGGATGAGTTAGCTCGCCCTTGGCTAGCCTCTGTGATTGCTATGCCTGGGACTACTCCAGCTTGGCTGACAGCAGGGTTCCTATCTACAGGAACACTTTGAGTTTCGAAGCAAAGGGGTGGGCCACATTTGTATGCAGCAGGATCGACCCTACTACTCATGAATGTGACATGTCGCTTTCCTGTGCTATTATTATGGGAGCTATTATGGCGGGGTTCCCGATCAATGTCGTGAATATTATGGCCAAGGTGATTAACAAGACGATGAATAAGGGTAAGCATTCATATCCTTTCCCAAACATCCTTACTATGTACTTCCAGGACCAAGGAGTAGAGGGAAGGGACTATGACACCAAGGTGAAGCCGAAGAAGCCATTTTCCTGGTACAGCTTGCAGGGTCCAGACAACCCCAAGTCCAAGAGCAAAGCCACCGCCCCCATTGGCCAGTCTGAAGAGTCAGGGGTGGTGGCCACTGGTTCAAAGCCATCTACTGCTGAGGGGTCTTCTGCTACCATGTCATAGCCTCCCTCCGGACCATCTATCTCCATTCCTACCTCAGTGCCTTCTTCTTCAGCATACCCTCATACTGCTCTGAGGGTAAACCAGACATTGACTGGTATTAGCAATTGGCTGCAGGTAGCTTCATCAAAGCTAGTTGCTCTATCCAATGTTGTAGCAGCCTAGGAAGCCCCAACCCAGATCCAGTTGCCTCCATCTTTGGAAGCAACTTTGAAGAGTCTGGTTGATAATCAGAAGAAGATTCTGGAGTCCATGGGCACCCATGAGAAGGAAATCAAGTCCCTGGGAAAACAGGTACGGAAGATGCGGAAGAGCTAGGATGACCTGAAGAAGGGGTGGCCAATCTCACTACAGCGGGTGATATCCCCCTTGATCTACTCATAGGAGAGTATGCCCATGCAGCTCAGACAACGCAACCATCGCAGAGGCCAGAGAAGGAGGCCACCAGTGAGCCTGTGAGGAGAGGGGTGATCCCCTATACTGAGGGTTTGGAGATCCAGCTGAAGGAGCCAGAGGGAGATGCATCAGCCCAACCACAGGACCCAGCCATTGACCTAGCCAGTGACCTAGCTCCTATGCAGACAGAGGCATCTTAGGGAGTTTTCTTTTACTCTCTACCCTTCCCCTATTCTATTTTTGCTTATAGCATTGAGGGCAATGCTAGTTTTTATTTGGGGGTTGGCCTCATTTGGTGATTTGGATGATTTGATGATTTTGGTCTGTAATAACTCTTGATACTATTTTCCTTTCTTTATTTTCTATTTCCCGTACTTTACTTCCATACTTTTTATTATATAAACTGCTTCATGTGAAAAGGGAAAGTAGTTCATTATATACTATTGTGATTGACAGATAGAAGTAAGTTGTAAATTTATAATTGATATTTCATGTCTTTGTGATTTCTAGGACTGCTAGCCCTACTTAATCTTGTTTAGCCCTGTTATTTACTCATGGCCCTAGTAAGCATCGCGTGTCCTTCTCGTCACTACTTCTTCGAGATTAGACGGGATACTCACTGGGTACATATTTGTTTATATGTACTCATGCTACGCTTCTGCACTTAATTGTACAGGTTCTGAGGCAGGTGTATCTAGTTATCAGGTAGTTTATAGTGTTCATCGATTGGCTTAGTAGCATGCATTTCCCTTCATATTCTTAGATTTTATTACTGTATGTGGTTTTGTTCGCCTCAGGTATTGTATTCCCTGCTGCTATTTTTGATACTATTTATCCTTTATTACGGTATGTGATTTTTATTGGTATTGTATTTTTATTTTTATTTTTTATTTCATTTTTTATTTTTTTTATATTTTTTTATATTTATTTTTTATTATTATTATTATTATTTCATCTTTCTTCCTTCCTTGCTTCCCTCTTCTTCTTCTTGCCCTTCCTGAGCCGAGGTTCTATTGGAAACAACCTCTCTATCTGCATTAGGTAGGGATAAGGTCTGCGTACAGACTACTCTCCCCAGACTTCACATGTTGGGATCAAACTGGGTTTGTTGTTGTAACTACTACGCACTAACAAGGTAAAATCTTTTTAACACTATCACATAACCTGATCCATAATTATAGTTAACCATTCATTATAGATGAGTGAAAAGGCAAGTTACATCCTACTACAAGTTAAACTACACCAATATAGGCTAAGGAGTCGTTTGGTAGGAAGTATTAGAAAAAATAATGCAAGCATAATAAGCTCTGCACATTACTAATATCTTATTTGGTACATTATTTCAATATGTGTATATTTTTTCAACTTGTATATAGCTAATACATGTGTATAACTAACACTTGTACTAATTATACATCACACTTGGTATTATCCTATGTATAAGCAATAAATCGGAAACAATAATACTTGTAATGCAAAGGTTTTTAATACTTGCATAAACATAGTTATAGACCTAATTGCTCCCCTCAAATCCCTAAAAACCCATCTCAAATACTTTCCACCATATTATTAGCAAACAGACTTCTTTGATCTTTACGCTTTGGCCATGGAAAAGCACATGTGGAATGGGGTGAATGGAGGCAAATCATCTTCTTCATTTTCCTCTTCAGAGATCAAAGTCACGTGTACAAGTAAGAGAATTTCAACCGAACTAGTTCATTTGAGGTATTATTCCCTCTTCTTCTTCTTTCTTTGCAAAAAATGATCGGGAGTCAATTTCATCATCTATAGCCAATCTTTGGAACCTTGAAATTTTGATATTAAAAAAATGTTGTCGCTCGTAACACTTTGGAAGATGGTTAGATTGAGACACTTGTATATTTCTCACGGTTTCACGATAAATAAATCTAATTATTTAATGTGAAGCAAAGAAAAATATGCACATATCTCAATTTAACCATCTTTCAACGCATTACGACTAATAATATTTCGCCCCAAAATTATAATATCAAAGTTTCAAGACTCCAAAGACTGGCTATGCTAGACAAAATTAACTCCCCATCATTCTCTACGGAAAAAATACCACAAATAAACTAGCTCCGTCGGAAAATCGTCAATAAAAACGTCAGCTCGAGCACGACAACTTTATGCAAGTTTCTTTTTTGTTCTCCACTATGAGTCAATACAACTTTCTAACATGACATTTCTTAGGGCCTGGTTTTATATGAGAAAAAAGTCGCTTTGCCTGATTAATGACTCTGTTCTTATGATACTCACATCAGACACAGGAAAAAGATAATCATCAGCCATAGAACATGATCAGTAGCATATGCAAAATATGCAACTCTTGAGAATTTAAATCTAAATGAACTGACCCGCAATGTATGTTCCCACATTTCACAACTCAAATAAGTTGTGATCGACTATGTGAATCCTCATGAACATGTGTCTCCACTTAAATTCAACTAATGCTAACGTTACAACAACTATGCCTCAGATAGCAGAGGCGGATCCAGGTGGGTTCAATACTTAAAGATTTTAGCATTGAACCTATTATATTTTTAAAAGTTATGGGCTCATATCTTTTTGCATACAAAATTTTATTTTGCGTCGAAAATTAAGGGTTCAATTGAACCAACGCTACATCCACCCCTGTCATATAGGTCTAATAAAACTTCTATGAAACATATCACCTACAGTAAATGTATCAACATTACTAACACATCTTCCCAACTAATTAGTACCGCCTGTATAGATATTTTTGTTCAATTTTGTCTTACTTTTGTTAAGTTTGCATGGATTCCAAAAGACAATTTCCTTTCATATAATTTTAGGTCTACCTCATCCTCTTTTAATACTTTCCGCCATGGCTTCACACATATACACAGATGCATCTAGAGGTTGACACAGGACACGACCCAACCATTTCCGCTACCTTCTTTCAAATTTAGCCTGAAGTGATTATTTTTTGATCTTGTCTAATCTTTGTATAATCACACATCCATTTTATATATCCACATCTCCACCGCACAAATCTTGTGGACGTCTTGGACTTTAATGACCCAACATTCACTTACGTCACATATAATATTGTTGATTTTATAAGTTCTAACTATTCTATGAGCGATAAATTCTTTGGTTCTTTGAGCATTAGTTAACAACATATCAGGCCCTATTAATCAGGAAAAAAAAGTTTTAAACCCGGAGCACATTTTAACTTCCAAATCCAGTTGTGAATTTTTCGGACCCCTCCTATGAAGATCAGAGCAGACACGATAGACAAACAAGCAATATACAAAATGATAGTGTATTGAGAGAAATGAGAAGAATTACACTGTAGCTAAGAGGCGGATAGAACAAATCCAAGAAATCTGGTACATATATATATTACTTAGACAAAATCAAGGAACATGAATCTGTAATCAACATAGGAAGAAAGAGCGGTTACTTACATGTTAAGTAGGGTAGCAGCATCCGAAAAATTAAGGAGGAAATCCTGCCTGAAGACAATGAACTCATGTGCGGCGTTTTTAGCTCATAGGAATATAGTGAAATCACATCTCAACTAAGGGTGTTAAACGGGTGGACCGAGCCGGGTTGGGTAGGGAAAAATTGAAATCACGCGAGTTCTGAACCGGACTGGTTACGGGTTAGGGTTTATCGGGCTTGACGGGTTCGGGTCTATCCAGGTAAAAATTATACCGTAAGGGTTACGAGTCTAAGAGGTCGGGCCGGGCCGGGTTAGTGTTGTGTTTATTTAAAAAAGTATTTTGTATAACTATTGCAATTTATATTAATATAAAGTAAAAATATAAAGAATACAATGAAGATGGAAAAAAATTGCATTTATAAATTGCAAGTGCTACATTTATTTCAAAATTCAAATTTACAAATTGAAAGGTTTACATTTGACAACAAGTAAATTAACGAAAAAAGAGTAAATTCAAAGGTTTTGCATTGCCTTAGTAAGTTCTTCATAATCAATATGAATTGATTGGCCTTCTTTTGGAGTATTAAATTCATATGGGTTATCATGTGTTAATATTTCTCCAAGTTCCTCATCTTCTGGGCTAGCAACATCTTCACGCCCTAGATTTCTTTGTTCCGATCTAATCCAATTTCTGAAACATACTAAATCTTCCAAAGCATTGCTTCCCAATGAGTGACGGGTGTCTCCTGTTGTTGCCTTGCTTGACTGAAGGCACTCTCTGATGCAACAGTTGAAATTGGCACATTCAGCACGTCACGAGCTATAGCGGAAAGATCAGGAAATTACTTTTCATTCTCATGCCACCATCCCAACGGTGAAAATTCCTTTGTGCGAATCTCTTTTTGCCTAAGTAGAATTGAAGTTCATCAATGTTCCTGCTACTGGTTTGAGTGGTAGAAAATGTAGAAAAAATATTAAAACTATCAACTATTTCATCATCATCTATAGTAGTAGAACTTGTAGAAGTGGTACAATGCATAGTGAGATTAACATTGACTACATTAAGAGCAACATTATCAACTATATTTGCATAATAATTATATAATTGTTGTAAATAATCATTTAGCTTGTTCATACAACTATATATATCTGGGGTTTCAGTTGGTCCAATCTCCATATAAGTATATAAAATATTGATTAATTGATGACAATCAGCCATCTTAATAGAAGGATTTAAAACAACACCAACTAAGTAAATCGGAGGAATTGAAAAAAAATATATATTAAATTTTGCTTGCATTTTTTCAACAGCATTCTTATATTTTTCTTTCTTCTTAAATTCAGAGAGTAGAAAAAAAATTCAGCTATATGTACTAAAACCATTGTAACAGTAGGGTAGTATGCTCCAGAAAACGCAACAGTAGCTATATAAAATTTATGTAAAAATTTAACATCATTAATGGCCTCCCAAGTAGTAGGTATTAACATACGGTTTCGATCAGTACAATGCACGTTAACAACTTCAGTTATTGGCAATCGATATTTGTAGCAACATTCTAAAAATATGTATGTATAATTCCATCTGGTAACAATTTCGTTTGGCATGAATATGGGGTTAAGGTTATGCTCGGTACACTTATTCTTAAATTCCTTAATTCTAGATTGTTTGTTAATCCTCGAATAACACCAACTGCTCTTCTAACATGAGTAATCTCAGTTGAAAATAAATCAAGGCGACTTTAACAATTAAATTATAAACATGATATGCACGCCTAACATGAAAAATTTCTTCAAGTGGTGGTTGCAAATGAAGTTTTAATATTGAAATTGCAGCATTATTGTTAGAAACATTATCAAAAGAATACACAATACTTTTTTCTTAAGATTATAAAATTCAACAACTTCGCAAATAGTACTACTTATAATCACAACAGTATGGCTCTGATCTTCATCATATTTAAAAGCGATAATACGTTTTTGCATACAATAATTATCATCTATCCAATGACATGTAATTGTTAAATAATCATTTCCATTAACAGCATGGCCAATATCAGAAGTTAGAGAAACTCTACAAGGAAGGTGGTCAAACAAATAGCGTATGTATGTTTGATATTGTCCATGAAGTCTAAAGATACCATCTCTACAAGTACTTCTAGGGATACCTTTAAATAAAGGATTATAAATCCTTTGAATATACATAATAAGATATGATGAAGAAGCAAAAGAAAAAGGTAGACAACCCATATCAATCTTTTTTGCTAACTCCTCACGATCCTTCATTTTATCATATTTCATAAGTCCTCCAGTAGTAGGGTTTAGAGTTGCTTGATTTCCATCTAAATCAGAACCCCATTCTATATGATGCTCAACTCTCATATGTCTACTAAGTGTCCCAGTCCCCCTAATTGTCCTCCAGTCTTATGTTTGAAATCATCATTACAAAGTTTGCACCAAACTCTATCAGTATTCTCTATTTCTTCAAAAACAATTCAAACCTTACTTCTTTTTCTTCGATTAGTAGTTGGGCCACAGGTGGTCTACAACTAGCACCACTACCACCACCCCTGCTACCAGCTCCAACACTACTAGGTGTAAGTGGTATCTCATCTTCCATTTCTAATTCATTATCTTCTATACCGAAATCTTCTTGTAATTGTTCATAATCTATATTAATATTAGGTGATGTTTCAGAAATATGTGTAGACTCATTTAAATTACTACCAGATGCTGAAGTACTACCTCTTTTTCTATTTTCGCGATTACCCCGATTAGCAACCTTACTACAAACTCTTTTTCCAGCATTAAACATATTGTAAAAATTTAACTACTAGCAAAAATTAAATATGCAAATAAAATAGTAAATAAGATAAAGAGTTGGAGGGAGTGCACCGAATTCGGCAATAAATTGAACAATTGATGATTATGAAACTCCAATGTTATCACGAAGAAACGTCAATTGTTAAAATTTTGAAGTTCAATTGTTCAAACTTCAAATAATAAATAATACGATAAATTAAATTTTAAAAAAAAGAAGCCAAATTGTTGATTGCACTTTAGGTGAAGAATGAGAGAATATGAGTTTGAGACATGAAAGATGAGTGAATAAATGAAGAAGGAGGGGGGGTGTATTTATAGTTTTACAAAAGGTTAAATTAGTAATTAAGAAAAGTATTAATTTAAAAAAAAATGGCCAAAAAAGGGCTAATTGTGCAAAACAGCCGTTGGGCAACGACTCCTTGGCCCAGGTGACCGTTGCCAATGGTAACAAACTAACAACCAATTTAAAAAACAATTAAAACTAGCCGTTAACCGGTCCGGGCCGGGCCGTTAACCGGTTCTACAGTGAATCGCGTTGACCGGGTTTGACCGGTCCGATTAACCGATTGAAGAAAGGTGAACGGACCAACCCCCTTACCCCATTAACCTAGCCCCTATGTACCGGTCCGGTTTCAACCGGTCTGGGCAGGTCCGGAAACGGGGTTACCTGGCCGTTAACACCCTTAATCTCAACATCCATATATATGTAAGCCTTTTTGGGCTATATGAAGCATTGAACGCGAGTAGGTTGGGCTATTTGAGGCATTGACTCGGCCCAATTTCTTACAGCACACGGAGTAAAAATAGTACGGCCCAGCCAGTTTTCGGACTGGTCATTCAAAAGTAGCCAGCATTTACAATGTCATTGAAAAATAACCACTATTTTGCTGCAACACGGACCGGTCCAGCATAATATACTCGAGATTGGTGCACCTGTGTATGAATTTCCAACATATTATGCTGGAACTCCAACACACGAAAAGTTCCAGCATAGTATACTGGAGATTGGAACACTTGTGTATGGTCTTCCAGCATATTATGCTGGACCGGTATATTATACTAGAACTCCGGTATATTTCGGATTTTGAATAGTGTTTTCGTTCAGGTTTATCTTCACATTAAAAGTGGCTAAATTTCGATTACTTTTGAAACTGTGGCTCTTTTTGAATGACCACTTGTAAATCTGGCTATTTTTTAATTTCTCCCCACACGGAACCATCTAAATATTAGAGCCTAATTTCCACATGTAACTACAGTTTGCTTAATTATCATCGATTATTACCAACTTAAATCATTTGTATCTGGTTGATTTTGCTAGTATTCTGAGTTAGTTGATAAATTCATTTTTTTGTCCTAGGGCCGATGGTACGATTTCGAAGGCAAAAACAATGCACACTCTATGTTCACACTTATAGTTTATTATAATTAAGTCATTAAACTGACGTGAGAATGTGTAATATTATACATGTAAAGACACATGTCATGTATTTATTGATTTGATATAAGCAACGGGTATAGATAAGTATTTTTCATGGTAAGAATTTCGCTTATAAATTATCGGTATAGACGTTATTCTTTCATTAATGCTGAGTATGCATCTCTTCTTTTGGAGTCTTCCATTAACGCATCGTGATTTGATAGCTTAAACTCCGTAACATGAATCATATTAAAAATGCTGTTAGGATCATTTCTCTCTCCATTTCACCAAGCTAAACATAGTAGGATCTTCTCAAGAAGATAAAGCTTCATTGTATACCTACATGATACAGTAGAAAGATGCTCCTTTTGACTCTTCTCAAGAAAGGGGAAAATATTTTATGCATACACAATACATGATCTAGGTTTGTGTATTTAAGTTCATGGTCATGGACCGTGGCGGATTCAGAGTTTAAACATTGTGCATTCTGAAATGCATATCTAACTCTACCTTTATCTGTTTTTCGCAAATATATATAAGGTTCGACCTCGAAAAACTAGATTCTGCCAACTGCAAAACCTGTGGTTGAATCTTCCATTGATCGATCACACACATTGGGCTTCTAGGAAGGCATTGAAATCTTCCCTCGCCTTGTGAAGGCGAGGAGTTACGCAGGATTTGGGCGAGTCGGAGTCAGGGGACGATGTAGAAAATCGAACATGGCGTCTCGACTCATCGGATTTTCTATCAGTTGTTTTTGCTGTGGTGTTCTTCAGGACCCCTTTTGGCTCCTTGTCAAAAACAAATGCTGTTGTCACTGAGGAATGAGTGTCACTCACACTGCATCTGACTAGTTCCATTGGTAGATCAAAGAAGAGATTGGACTCATTTTCTTCATCTTCACTTGAGTTGATTATAGCTGATGATGCCCATGATCCACATTCAAATTTCTCCAATGACACTTTCCTTGAAACATTGTCTCCCAAATTCTCACATATACCAGTTTCCTCCCTTCTGGCTTTTACTTGTTTTGCTTTTCCAATACCAGGAATAAACAAACACATAGCCCCACACTTAAACTTCTCCTCATAAGACTCCACTTTATCTTCACCACCACCACCACTAGATTTGTGAACTCTCCTAACTTTGCTTTCCTCAACATGTTTAACACTATTGACTTTTGTCAACCCAAGAACAGATTTTTCCGGTGACGCGCTTGATCTTGATCTTGATCTTTCTACACCCAATGACATGCTCCTGCGCAAGTGGTTTTCTTTCAGCCGTTCGAGATTTGCTAGTGCCACAGAATGCTGTCTAGCCAAAGGGGTGTTGGAGAGAGGAGAAGGTTGGTTTTTCCCTTTCTTCTTGGATAAATTTGATGCAAATTTTGGTGATGAGGTTGCTGAATTTGGAAGGCTGTTGCTTAAGAACTTGTTTGAGGGTGGAAAAGGGAGAGGAATTGTTATGGGATCAAAAGATTTTGGTTTGTCATTTGTGTTAAGTGAGATTGGGAAATCATATTCATTTGCTGCTTGAAGATCCATAAATGAAGGCATATCTGAAATCTGAATGTGTCTGAATTCTGAAGCTGAAAGTGAGTGAGGTTGCTACCAAGTATAGAGTGAGGTATTTAAGGAAGAACAAAAGCATAGCTAAACCAAGAATGTGGAAGCCATGTCTTTATTTTTTTTAGTTATGATTCTCACGTCTTCCTGTCCCAATGTGTGAAAACACAATATCATTAATCTATTAATATGATACTTTGACTTACCATGAACTAAGTGGACAACAACTTGTACTAAGCAATCCTCTCCCAATGTGTGAAAAACACTATTTTATTAATCTATTATGTGATACTTTGACTTACCATAGAACTAAGTGGACAACAAGTTCTACTATGTGACAAAGACTTAGATCGCTCCACTCTTATTCAGAGATCTTTTTCGAGTCATGAGAATAAAGAACCTCTTGGTAGGGCGGCATTTTACTCGGGTTCTACCAGCGGAACTCTAAATTAATCAGATCAGTGAATTTTGGACACCGGACGCCTAGGCAAAAAAAAGAAAAAAAAATCTACTAAGCAGTTTTTCAAACATAGTAGTCCACCGGCATGAAAGGTTCAATGTAACCCTCCAACAGTTCAAACAAACAAAAAGAATATCAAAATATTCTTCAAGTAATCTCCTCATATTCGGTTTTAGTAATTTCAACTACTAAAAAACCACCAACTGCATGACTTGCTACTATTTTAATCAACTTAGTTCTGACTTTCGAACTGAAATTTAACAAAACGAACGTGCAATCACACGGTTGAATACAATCATACAACTAACTAAATAATTGAGAGTGGTCAAATGTAACCATTCCAAACACTAGAAGAGACAGAGACGAGACAGAGACACAGTTGCATATGAAAGATTAGAATCTAACTGATTCACTTACATAGCTAAATACAGATACACTGAGAAAAAGAAGAATAAATTGGAGTCTGGAGAGTGGAAAATTTACTCAATCAATTAGCTCTATAAAACAACAGATATACGTATCTATTTTCCGTGGCAATATACATGTTCCACTATTGTAGGACGAATCGTGTACATTGACACAACTTACTGACCCTGCAAAAATGCCAAAAGCTGTATCACTGTAGAGAATTATAGAAGAGAATCAACACAACAGAGATGCCAATGATGATTGGAAATGCAGAGACCAAGTATAACGCTCCGTATCCCTGCATGAAATTGTCCCTCGTCAGAACCAGCTCCAAAAGAAGCGGTAATGAGAGCAACATATCTGGCAATGTTTCACAATTACAAGTGCATAATCTTATTCAATTTTACTTAATAAGCACCTGGTATCACTTCATTAAGCACATTTTCCACTAAACTGATAGTTGAGAAAACCTTCAAGAAATCGCTATATGATGGAGCTACATTATAAGGCATGAAAATATTTTAGGGCAATTGCAATAATGCTTTTCCATAGCAGCAACATAATCTTCCACGAAGCCAAAAATTTTCTTATCTACCAGCTTAACTTGAACTTAGTCTAAGTTGAGCGGACTCTTCATTTGTGGTGCCTCACCTATGTCGAGACGATAACGACATTAGTATGAGTGTGGGATATGTACCAGATCTGGTCAATCACCATTAGGTACTTTGACTACAAACTACTAAGAAATTAGAGATAAGATTTTGCATTTTGATTTCTCAAGTCAAAAGCGACTAGATTTCTAGATTGCTACCTACAACTTGAGAATAAAAGATTGAGTTACTGCATTCTACAACCTATATGTAAGTTTTCCACATAATGTCTCATTATTTTGGCATATTTATATAGCTCTAGTTTTAGATATAGCCAAATCCCACCACCCGTGTCTCTACCTAGATCCGTACCCCGAAAATTTAGATATGAAGGATCCGCCCTCTAGATCTGCACCCGTATCGGATACCCGCACTCGAGTCCGAGCAACTTAGGATTTGGCCATGACTTGAAAACTCGTTAAAAGAAGTGGACCTATTAGTTTTGACATGTTCCAACAATAACATGTCAGATTGGTCCATTTAACATATTCCAGAAATTGTAAGCTAATTACCGGAAACAGTACTTAGCCTGCCTTATGAACAATCATAACAAAAGGGATAACCAGAGAAAATGTCTAAGAATTATTTTGTCAACTAACCAAAGCTGGAGGAACATCAGGCTCATCACTCTCAGCTGACTCGTCAATCTCAGCTGCTGAATCCCAGTCAATCTTGAGCCGCTTAGCAGCCTCTTTTGGATCGATACCAGTGTCTGTGGCTTTTGCATACAGGGATCTTCCAGGCTTATTTTGCTTTGTAGCTTCAACCTAAATCCAACAAGAATAGAATAAAACTACTATTGGCTAAATGATGAAATTGGTGCCACTACGAAGACATCGCTTTTCCAGAGGATGTAAATCAAGGAGTCTCATCGAATTTCAAGAAATGAAAAAGAAATCAATATTATCTGCAAGTGGAATTCTCCAGATCAAGTAAAATCTTAATACATGAAAAATATAGTACTGGTGTCTGAAAGTTCCAAAAGAAAGAAAAGAAAAAAGAAAATATATTCTACTACTTTTTAGAAAAGTTGCAGCAAATGGTTGGAGAAAGATGAAACTATCCTGAAATCTAAAGTTGAGGAGAAACTATTCAACCAATAAATCATTGTTACAAAATTTCAAATGCAATAAATTTTCCTTTTTATCACAGTATCTGACTTTGAGCATGAAAGGTCAAATTCAACACCATAGACTATAGATGGATTAGAATTTGCCTTGTAATAGGCGTATCTGGATAAAGTATCACTAACAAACCTCCATTGCCTGTTAAGAGGACTTTAATTAAGAAAAAAAAGTTGACTCTCAGGTCAAATTTATCGAGAATATGAGATTTCGCTCTCCAAGGAGTTGACATCCCTCATTTAAAAGAAGAAAAAAAAAATTAAACTTCTTATTAGATGTAATGTCATTAACTTTTAGCTAAGTCTAATAAAATTTAGTCTAGATATAAGAAAAGTAGTAACTTTTTGATATTCTATGAATTAAAATGCTAAGCAAGAATATATTTTGTCCTACTTAATCTTTAACAGTCTTGAGCTATACTATTGTTGTCCCTCAACACCTTTCACCCACAATATTAAGTAAGTCTATCTGATGCTGGCCCTGGTGAACCGACATACTATATTAGAATGATTTATGCCTGCATGAATGTGCTTCATGATGCAGTTATTGTGATTGTCAACCTATTATTGAATGCAGTTGAATAAAATGAAGTTAAAATACCACAATATTTACTGATGATTTTGGGTCATAATAAAACCTAGTCATGCATTTGTTGATCCAATCTCCAATCAAGCTATGGGAGAAAACAATCAAGTAACCTTATTAGAGCATTTAGTTTCTCCTTCACCAGCCTTCCCCACCCTGTCCCCAATTAAAAAAGTGTTTTTTCTTCCCCGCTATGCAGAAACGCTAGCCCTATCACAAAATGGGAGCTGGATTATGAGCATTTTCCATCATGTTTAATTGTAAATTTTGCCAAGAAGAATGTTTAAAGTCACAGTAAAACCTCCAAATTAGGCCATGAATTCATCTCTTCAGCCAGCATCTGCAGAGCAGCAAAATCTTTTGGTACTTTTCCTTCGTTGATCTGAAACCAAAAAAAATAAAAATAAATAAAGAATTTAGCAAGACCTTGGGAAATATATACTTAGAATCATAGACTGCAACATTAATAAGCACTCTAACTGGTTGATCAAGGAACTTTAAATATTCAATAGATAGTAGTTTGGTCCAAAAAAGATTCTTTTACATTCAAATAGAAACAATCTGATCTATACCTATGCATATAAACTCATGAGAATCTATTAAGGTGGACAAAGCAAGAAAAAAAAAGAGTTTCTAAATTTTTTGTTATTTCACTGTTTCATTTTATGTGGCACATTTCCTTTTCAAGAGGTCATGAAATCTTCGACACAGTTCTGCAAATAATATATTTGTAATACAATTCACATATTTCAAAATTCACATTCAGGTGATGATGTGAGATTTTCCCATACTGAACAAACTTTATACACATTTCAATGAAAAGTTAAGTGCTTTCTTCCATTAGTAATAAAATATTTAAGTCACATTAACTCATTCACTCTCCAGAGCTAGTCAAATTGTACCACATAAAATGGGTGGAAGGCATACTTAATATAATAGTTATCTTCCTAGTGAACATCGATAAATTTTCTTAGAACTTAATTTTATGACTCCCTACCTATTTAGGTTCATTTATTCTCCAAACTGCTAGTTTAACTCCACTATCACATTGGTACAAAGGTCCACTTGCTTACAACTAGTGGTGGCAAAAGTAGCCCAAGTCCATGTAACCCACCCAACCCGCCCAGCATTTAATGGTATGGGCATGAAACATTTTTCCTGATGGACTGGCTTGGACATAACCCATCTAGACCCATGAAAAAAGCTAGCCCAAACTCTACCCATGAAGAAGCCCAAAGTTAACCCACCACTACCCAAACTGATACGCGCCAGAAATTCTGGAATTGAAAAGAAGGAACACCTAAAGAGTAACGAGAAGAACTACTCTTGAACAGTGATTCCAAGAGCTCAATGAAGCTCAGTAGAATAGAGAGAATAGAGAAGAGAGAATGTTATTAATCTTCACAACAATAGCTAAGTACAAAAGGAAGGTATTGTGAGCTATATAGGTTAATCCACGCGATGTGCAGTTAGTTAGTTATAACTAACTTGTGGAAGTCACATGACCCACATGTGCCTCTTCTAACAACCTTCACTAACAGTTTTAACTACTAACTCGACTACTCCTTATCATTTAACTACGATTACTCCCTAACTGTGGCTATTATACACAGATACGTATCACAAACACGTAGGGACAGGAATTTGAATACGAAATGAAGATTTTATTGGGATTAGTGTTTTGCTACAAAGTAAATTTTTGGCCAATCAACAATCTTTCTAATACCTCATGTAATTTGGAATTTCTCAAATAAGTTATTTCTTTTGGTGGTGGAAGCTTGAACCTATTAAGACAAAAAAAAAGTTTTAAATGTATTATAGATAACAAATTATTCAATAAGAATCTTGGAAATACTGCGCTATTGAAGACTATATCATAGCAGTTACAAAATTTCTTAATTAAATTCTTCTTTGGTGGAGGTTATAACTAGTGAGAAAGAAAGATATGTATAACTCCAAATGTTATTTGTTATATTTACTTCTACTTCTGATTTCCGAGCAATATATGTATGCTCAGTTGAAATTGATCACGAGAGATTTTTGTTAATCATTTTCGTGATTGGCATGGATTCAAGAATTGTGGCAATAGAAAAAGTTTGAGACAAAAAAATGGCATGAATCAATACTATGCAGAGACAAAAAATGGAAATTGTGTTATAGACATATAGCAGATAACAGTTATCCCTACCAAGCACATAGAGAGAGATACATTTTCTTAAATAGGTAGTATATCAGAAAAAATTCAAAGGAGTATAGACCTATACACCATCAAATAAACATAATCGGAGTGCAAGACCAATAACAGATGTCGAAATATAAATTTGCCAAGCAGTATAAAATGAAACCCTTAATAACTCAATGCAACCCCTTGGCAACTAACACTTTTCCCTGCAATAATTTATTCCAATCTCCTTTCGCATCATTGTTAATGCCACATACATGTGTATTTCACTTTATTGTCACTAGGGTTCACATAGAAATCCACATACATTCTACAGGAAATATTCATCTCGTACTATGATGTAGTTGTAAATTTAATCAACTACTCCAATAATATCAGTAGAATTTTTCGGAATGAGTTGCTCTGACTACAACTTCTATGCTTCATGAAATTTTAATCTGGAGGACATTGTGGTAACTCCCAAAGATCTTGCATATAATTTTCAAGGAAGAGTGTTAGTTTCCTTTTAACTTCGCCTGTCTAAACTTGCCCATGATGCCGATTCCAAACTCAACTAGTGGAAAGTTGTGGTAAGTTGATACCCAGTGTAAAGCTAGTCAACTTATGATGAGTCTCAAACAACATTAGGTATGTGTGGGACCGCTATGGATAGTGAAGATTCATATGCGTTGGTGATTATAGTACAAGTTTCCTTTGTCTTCATCATGGTTTGACACATACTACAACTAGTATTTAGTTAAAGGGTTGGTTGCATTGTTGGTTTGAAGGATCTTTTACAGAATAGAGTTAAGTTTAGAGTTAACATCACAAAAAGTTTATTATACTTCAAGTAATACAGAATCTTCCCTAGCTACTCTTTTTCCTAACTCTTACCATATAGTATGACACCTCCATTTCTGATATAGTAGCACTGCTTTCAAACCACACCCCAGGGACCAAAAGTGGAAATTTTCCACTCTTTTTCCCCTTGTGACTCGAACCTCCAAAATCATGGTTAGAAGTGGTGGACCCCTTCCTATTACTCTTGTCTCCCATATAGCATGATACTTAAGGAGTTTGGTATGATCTTACATCTTATCTTTTCCTTTTCCTAACTATGTTCCCCCTTTCGAAGTATTCCTAGATTTCCTTTCTGCTGTATTATTCCTCAAAAGTTACCTCTGAGAGGCTTGTGGATTTCCCACATCACAAGAACTAATAACATGATCTACATGCATTCAAGAAGAGTGCTTAAGATGTAATGAATTTGAAAGAAATATGGGAATCTAACCCAAAACTTGAGGGGTAGAGTTAAGAGCCAAAAGCTCTTGACGTAGGGAGGTTCAGTCCAGTCTGTTCACCTCAATTTGTGCCCTATTTGAGACTAAAGAAGGCGGGGAACTGTACTGGAAAATACTTTTTTTTTTTTTGAGAAGGTAACATTCTGTACTGGAAAATACTTATAAAGGAAATATTTCCGCTTGCTCTGCAACACTAGATGAGAAATTGTTGAGATTCTTTTTGCTGGCAAAACCTATTGATTAAACAAGGTCTTTAATGCGGAAAGGGCAGTTTCAGCAGTTCATAATGAACTGTTCTCCATAGTCCATATAACTTGTCTTTTGGTGGAAAGCATTCTTATTCAAACTGGAAAAACACAAAAAGGGATGTGGAAATAAGGGGGGGAAATGCTGTTGAAGGAAGAAAAAAGATGAAGGAAAGAATGAGAAAATGAAGGGAGTAATACGAAGCAGTGACAGAAGGAGAATTGCTTCTTCAGTGAGAACCTCTCGTTCAATTGAGCAATATTTGTAATCAAAGCGATTCAAATATCCGCCTATTTCAGTGCATAACTGAAGCATGTAAAATAATATTTTCCTAAAACAAGTGTTAACATCAGTTTTCATCTTTTAATATCAAGGCCTGCTTTCAAAGTGCTTTCTAGAAACTGAAAAGTTTTTGTCACCAAACAACGTCATTTAATCAGCATTCTAAAATTTTTGAAAACAAAACAGCAATTATATTCCTTATTTTTCTTACCAAGCAGCTTTCAGCCGGCAAGAGAAAAACTACAAAAGCATCACTAGGACTCTTATTGCAACATTCAATATCCTAGTGCATGTTTTGGAAGGTCGAAAAACCTTCTATGCCAACTCCTATATATTACACTGTAAATCCTTCTAAAATGTTGTGTTGCAACATATTGCACTTGTACTTCGCTGACTTCTATTTTTTTATCTACTTTACTAGAGTCTTCCATCAAAAGGTATGCAGCCTTTTTTCATTTGCTTAGAACAAACTTCCCTTTGCAACTGCACCAGAGAAAATACGTCACATCGGAATGTTCTATTATTGTCATAAATCAATTAAGCCTCAATCCCAAAGAGATGATCTATTCTTATTAGATGTCCTATATTTCTTCTTTTATGAGGAAACCATCTAGTACCAACAAATATGCCGGATTAATAGTCCAAATCATAGTTCCAGGTCACACTTCCAGAACCAGATCACAACTTTTAAAGCAGAGAGTTCAGGAGCAGCCTGCTGAGTCAAAACGCCATTTATTTTGGTCAGCATCTATCTGAGGCATTTGTGGAGCAGAGACTTACTTCTTCTAAAGCAGCAGCTAAGTCATCCCTTGTCGGAGCATTTTCATCGTCGATGCCGAGCAGCCGCCTCCTCTCAACGTCCCTGGGGTCTTCAATCATTATTGTCAACTTAACCTGTAATAAACTCAAGGGAATAGGTCAATCAAGAAACAAATTGACATTTGAATAATCAATTAATCACTACTCCTCAATCCCAAATACCCCATGGAGCTAGTTAACCAAGACAGTCTATCAATCAATTAATCACTACTCCTCAATCCCAAATACACTTCAGTATCCATTCCACTCTCTTCAGGCCCATTTCATTGCAGTACTAAATAATTCATCTTTAAGGGCAAATTAGGCAAATTAAGATTCATTAAAACCATAGCTCCCTAAGTCTCACACTTACATCTGCGTGGACGCCCGGACCTAATGTAACAAAGTTTTAATCCTAGTTAAGACCATTAATGTTGTACTAAAAAAGGAGAGGCACCGACATCTTTCATATAACATTAACTAAAGAGACGATGAAAATGTGCAAAAAAACATTCCAAACTTAGTACATGTGGTTGAGCTTAACAAAATAAGTGATCTTTCAAAATAAACCGAGAGCTTAAACAAGCCGAAAATTCAAAGGGCGTGTATGGAGGTCAACTAAAAATGTTCAACATGAATAATACAAAATCTTTTTTCAAGGAAAAATATATTTCATTAATGGGAAAAACAACTTTCTTCACTAGGCAGCATGAGGAATTTTCCAGAATAAGCGCAAGCTGAGTTGGAATCCCGTTCTAATAGAGGGCTTGCTTCTATTAGACCTGGAGTTGGTCAAAGGACTGTTGCGGGTCGAGTAGTGATATCGTCCATAAACCAGTTACTGGTACAAGTAACATAATGAAATGTAGCCATTCTCCTTTTATAACATAATATCCCATCCCTATCTCCATATAACTTAGTTCAATCAGTACATTGACATTATTGCTACCTTTTAAAACTCAAAACTTATTCCCCAAAACATTATCCTCATACTTTATCCCACATTTTGCACAAATACCATATGTCACCAACAGTTCTACCAGACTAACAACAACAACAACAACAACCCAGTATAATCCCACAAGTGGGGTATGGGGAGGGTAGGATTTACGCAGCCTTACCCTTACCCTGGAAGGGTAGAGAGACTGTTTCCGATAGACCCTCGGCTAAAGAAGGTGAAGGAAGCCCTGATAGCAAGACAAATAATTAGAAAACTAAATCGGAGATAGTAACAAAGAATATGAAAGGGGTACCGATAACAAGTGATAGCAAGATAGTATATTTAGAAAAATAAATCCAACGCAGCACACGAGAATATGACGAAGTAGTGCTAGCAAACTACGGAATTACCGATGGGTATCATACTAGCACTAATACTATCGAACAAGAGAAGACAAAGGGAACAGTTCTACCAGACCAAACATTCAAAAATGATGCAAACAATTGTTAAAATATTTCCAACAAAAAAAACATTACTATCCATACCAAATGCAACTTAATTGAAAGAAATGATAAGGGGTTAAGGAAAATAAATTCACACCTCACCGAAGAGCATATCCCGATTCCTCTTGAGAAGCTCCAAAACCTACAAAAGTGACAAATTTGAACACCATACACATCAGCAGCTGCAAAATACAAAATCATAGGCAAAACAATATTGGGTAAAGCATAAAGACTGAACCCTTTTTATTTGTGAAACGTATTCAAGGGATTGAGGATCTGGGTCAGCATCATCGTCATCATCATCATCTTCTTCTTCTTCTGTGACAGTATAAGTTGCACTGTCTTCTTCTTTATTCACAAACAGCGGTCCCAAGGAAGTGCTTCTGCTTAACTGAAACCGAAAATTTTGAACATTAAAGAGAGAGAAATGGCGGGGTTGATGAATGGAGAAATTGTTGGAGCGTGAAGATGATAATAATGTTAGTGATGATGAGGAAGAGAGCGGTAAGAGTGACAGTTGAAGAAGCATGTTTGAGGCCATTGTAATGGCCACTGGATATTTTACTTGGGATAAAGCATTGCTTGCTGTTAAGAGAGTAACCGAAAGGATAATACGACAAATGAGAATCCTCATCTTTTGGTAAATTATTGACTCAAGTGTGTGTCTCCTTACGTAGTATAATTAACCAATTATATTATTCTAACGACCCCAAAATACCTAGTTGTGATGACGCATATGGTGAAATCAGGCAAGCCACACATTTCCTTTATTAAAAGATATTTTCAGAAAATCCACTATATTTGCCGCAAGAGTCTCATGTTTAATAAGCATTTAAGAGTTTAATCATCGTTAAGAAACATAAGCCCAAGTAAAAACCCAAACCCACATCCAGTGTCACCGAGTCATGAGCTATTACAACATAAGAATGTCAAAATACAAACTAGATAGCATAGTCTGAAATAATAAAAGTGTGACAGGAAGATAGAGAAGGAGAAGACGAGGCTGCGATCGCCAACTGTTACCTCGACGACTCTGAAAGAAACTCTGAAGCAACCACTACCGGGTCCCGATGTACCTGGTGCAGGGGGTAACGTGAGTACACCAGCTCAGAAGTAACGAACCCAAACTATGGGCTGAGAGGTAGTGACAGACTAAACCTCAACAATTATAATAATCAACGTACAGAAATTAGACATGTTCACAGTTTAACAGATAGTGAAACAAAAATATGCCAGATATGACCAGTATCTCATGCATAGCCCAATATACTCTACATGCCAATATGTATATATACTAGTGTGGAAATGCACAAAGTGCTCACAACCCTCACACCGAAGTCCACTCAGTACTGTATATGGCTCTTAGGCCCAGGGAAGATCCATCCCGGATTATGCATAAACATTGGTGACCGCGGTCACTCGGTACTGAGGAAAAAGGTCAGTCCAGCCCCACGGAGAAGATCCATCTCCGGAATACAACACTCAGACAAGATCCATGTCCAGGGACGATCCATCCCTCACATATCATCAACTTCAGACAAGATCCATGTCCAGGGAAGAACAATCCCTCACATATTATCAACTTCGGACAAGATTCATGTCCAGGGAAGATCCATCCTTCAATATCAATGCGCTCACTAGGGGTGTAAAGACTCCGGAGGGGCTCCTATTAGCCCAAGCGCTATATCAAGCCAGCGAAGGCATGATCAGAGTATCGCTGCGGTGTGCAGTCCGATCTCATAACTATCTCAATAATAGGCTCTCGGCCTCACGCAGTCATTTCTCTCCAGTCTCGCTCACATAGGCTCGCAGATGTATGAATTAGCCCGAAATAATGATAAATATGTAAAATTAACAATTACCGAGACTGAGGCATAAAATGATATTCTATGACATGACTGAGAATATGAAATCAAATAAATATATAAGGAGACAACAATATACGACCACTCGGGTCTCAGCATTTTCGGCATAAAGCCTTATCATTTAACTTAGCATGATTTCTAACATGTTCACATTAACCACATCAACAGAAGTGAGGATATCAATTCGTAAAAGCTACTATATGATTAATATGTGCCAATGAATGAAGCACACTTGAAAATTATCAAATTCAACCAAAAATTCCGAAATTGGCCAAACCCGACCCTCGGGCTCACGTCTCGTAATTCGATAAAAATCACGAAAATAGAATCCTTATTCCCTCATGAGTCTACCCATATCAAATTCATCAAAATACGACCTCAATTGCCCATTCAAATCACCAAAAGAAATTCTCAAACTTTCCTCCCATTTTCCCCAAATTTCCACTCTAATTTCTCAAATTAAATGGTGAAATTCAAGACTAAATCATGAAATTAAACCAAATGTGAGTGAAGAATACTTACCCCAATAATTCACTAAAAATATTCTCAAATTTCACCTTCTCCCGAACTCTCTAATGGGTTTGTGAAAATATGGACTAAACCCTCGTTTTCGAACTTAAAAGAATTCTGCCCAGTTATTACCCTTCGCGAACGTGGTCACAACCTCGCATTTGCGAAGCACAAAAATTCAAATGCTCCAATTCCTCTTTCGCGAACGCAAGCTCCTTCCCGCGAACGCGAAGCTTCAGCTTCCAAGCCTTCGCGAACACGACGCCACCTACACGGACGCGATGAACCCTGGGGTCCCAACTTCTCCAACTTTCCTCTACGCGAACGCGTGCCTTCTGGTGCGAACACGTAGAACAACTCTCCAAACCTTCGCGTTCGCGTCCTCCTCCCGCGAACGCATAGCATAAAAATCCCATCTCACTATTTGCTCTTCGCAAACGCGAGACCCCACCGCGAACGCGAAGAGCATTTCTCTGCAACAAAAACACCAGAAATCTGCTATCTCCAAAATCCAAAATTTGATCAGCTAACCACCCAAAACTCACCCGAGGCCGTCGGGACCTCAACCAAACATGCCAACCCATCCCATAACCTTATTCAAACTTAGTCGAGCCTTCGAAATACTCAAAATAATGCCAAAACACCAAATTCACCTTGGATTCAAGCCTATGAACTTAGAAACTTCTAAATTCCCCTAGTGATGCCGAAACCACCCAAAACACGTCCGATTGACCTGAATATTTGCACACACATCCAAAATGACACCACGAACCTGTTCCAACTTCCGAAATTCCATTATGACACCGATAGCCTATTTTTCACTGCCGACCGAAAATTGCCAAAAACTCCATTTCACCATTTCAAGCCTAATTCTACTCCGGACCTCAAAACTATATTCCGAACATACTCCTAAGTCCCAAATCACCTATCTGAGCTATCCAAGCCATAAAATCCACATTCCGAGGTCGTTTGCCTATAAGTCAACTCTCAGTTAACTTTTCCAACTATTAAACCAATTTAAGAGACTAAGTGTTTCAATTCTCACCACGACCACTCCGAACCGAACCAACCAACCCAACACAACATAAATAGGCTAAGAAGTACATGACAAAGAAGAAACAGGGAAAACAAGGCTAATCTCACAGAACGATCGGCCGGGTCGTTACATTCTCCCCCACTTAAACATACGTTCGTTCTCGAATGTGCCCAGAGTTGTTCCAAAAACCACCAAAATTGCCGTGTAGTCTACCATGCACATGTCCCGGGGTGATCCTACGTCACCCTATCCCATATAGGTCAAATAGCACAACACCCTTGAAATTTCGAAATCCAACCTGACCCATAAACCTCATAACCAAATTTCCACTTCTGAAATAATTTACAAGATCAAAATTCCACAATTATACACTGAATAAGTCTGAACACGCTGTATCAAGCCATATCCGTAACCCAAGATGTAATCACATAATATACCGCATGACTCAAACACTCATAGCGATAACTCCTAATCACAATAGCTGCTCAAAACAACCCAATACTTGTACATAACCTCTTATCAAGCAATGCCTCGCTCTAACACTTTCATATACTGTCGATGATGAAAGAAACACGTAGAAACTAATAACCATTCGTTCGATCAACCAATCATGGAACTCCCCCATCTCCGATAGGAATAATAACAGATTTCTAAGACGACTCTCGATATTATCCTTCCAGCTATGTTGTAGTCAATTCTGACAGTATTCATTCTAGGTCCAATGACCTCTTCTCATCCAACACGACCACTCTGATGACTTGACGCATCAATACAATCCAAATCCTGATAGTAGGCTATATAGACGCTATTTTCACTCCCAATGAACCATACTTTAGTGTTGTTTTCAGTGCAAAAATGACAACAAAATGCTCTAAATAGTGTTTTTATGCTTTGCAGGAAATAATCCATGTTTTGAAGATACTCTGGAGCGTTTTGGAGTCAATCACGAGAATATAAGGCCAATCAAGAAGAACCCAAGTGGAAATAAGCAAGAAAAAGGCGAGCATGGCTGGACTGAATCCCACCGCGACTGGAACGCGGTGGGCAAAACAATATGAGGCAAAATTGAAGCCAGTCACCGCGGTCGCACCGCGTTCTGCCGCGGCTGCGGTCGAGTCTGAAAATCCCAGAAAATTCAGGGACTGAAGTGTAAAAACGGGAGAAATTAGCCTAGCTCTATTTAAACCCTATAAACTCGTCCAAGAAGTTTTTAAGCTTGTTTTAGACCCAATTTGGAGGCAAGAACAAGTGTGAGAAGACCAAGTTACAATTAGAGTTTTTCTATTCTCTATCTTTTGTTATTATTTTGAGAGTTATGAATTATTTATTGCTTTCATTGTGTTCTAGTATGAGTAGCTAAAGAAACTGTCTAGGGTTGATGGAACCAATTGTTAGATGAAGTTTTGACTCAATATTGTTATAATTGATCCGGGTTTAATCTAAGATTGTTCAACTATGCTTTGTATGGTGATTAATTAAATGGGCCCTTGATTAATCGTGTCTAATTTCCTGGTGTTGCTTGAGAAAGAATACTAGGTTAGATTGTTGTTGAACAACACCACTTTTGGGTAATTGAAGAGATTCATTACTTGAATTTACAAGTGGGGTTAGAAATAACGAAACTTTGGTGGGATAAATTAGAGCTGCATAAATTATCAGCTAGAGTAGTTCGAGAGAATGCTCTAGTAAATTACTGTGGTTGATCGAGAGATATTTGCAGTAACCTATAGCTCATAATCCTCATAGAGTAACAAGGTGAGATTATAGCAAAAGAGTCAGAACTAGTCTGCAATTGGGGAAATCAATACCCTGGCTACTTCTACCATTGAGTTATCTTTAATATTAAATATTGTTAGTTTTTAATATCATTTCCTCTAGTTAATAAATCCCAACAATTATTGATAAAAATATTACATCTGGAAATTGTCTGAGCTTATATTAGCATTACTACGAGTTGTAATAGATAGGTTAGTTCCCTAAGGATTCGACTCCGGACTATAAACCAGATTATATTTACAACGACCGCTTTGTCTTTTATAAGACACAGTTCGGTGTGATCAAATTTTGGCGCCGTTACCGGGGAACTAACAGTGTTATTTGTTATAACTTAGAAGTATTGCTAGAACTATTAGTTTAGCTCAATTTCGTACGGTGTTAAACAATTTTTCATTGAAATTCTCACGTTTGAATTCTTGTGTGATTCAGGTGTATCTTGAAGGACTCTCAGACCCCGAGAAAACATTCTGGGCATTAAACTGTGCTAATAAGAAGGACAAACACTTACCACAACTTGAAATGGAAAACGTGGATAACATCAACGCAAACAACCGGGTACCTCTTGTACCAAATGATGTCCCAAATGATCAAGTGGTGGCACCTCTTGTGCTAGAAGCTACACTCTACGATTGGGCACAACCAACAACTGACAACCTGACCACCGCCATTGATGTGCCCCATGTACAAGCAGAGACATTCCAGATCACCAACAACATGCTGCATCTTTTGCAGAATAAGGGATTGTTCTCTGGGTCACACATTGAAGACCCTCAAAAACACTTGAAAACTTTTCTGTCGATTTGTGTGACCCAAAGGCAACCAAATGTGACCTCGGAAGCCATTAAGCTGCTACTGTTCCTGTTCTCTGTGACTGGGGAAGCTCAAGCTTGGCTAAATTCACTCCCAATCAATTCCATTTCCACATGGGAGGAATTAGTCAAGCAATTCTTGAACAAGTTCTACCCGCCAAACAAGACTACAAGACAAATTAATGAGATATTGCAGTAGAAGCAAAAGCAAACTGAGACCTTGTAGGAAACTTGGGAAAGATTCAAGGGGATGCTAGTGAAGTTTCCTCACCATGGTATTCCAGACCAGATGCTCGGCCAGAGATTCTACATGGGACTGGCAGATAATTTGAAAGAAAATTTTAACGCTTCAGCTGGGGGCGCTTTTCTAAGCAAGACATTCACTGAGTGCAAAATCCTTCTTGATAAGATATATCAGAAGTCAGGGTGGATGATGAAAGGTACAACCCTGACACCAATAGTGCATGTCACGACCCAAAATCTTAACTCAGGTCGTGATGGCACCCAACACCGTAGTCGGGTAAGCCAACATTTAACTTACTAGGGAATTCTACTTAATTTGCAAAACGATTCCAACACTTACAAATTTCAAGTTTAAGACATTAAGTATAAACGAATAAATTTGACTAACTTAAACGAAAATAGCCATAAAGGATCATAAACCAATATTTACAGCCCAAAAATAAAATGTCTACTACGTGTGTGCCAGGAACTAGTGTCACAAGTCTATATGCATACTAGTAGAGTATAACAAAAGATGAAGTAAATTGTCCTACCGTCTGAAGGAAATAGACAGGAATAAACAAAAGAAGACTTCGTAGTGCTGCTGAAGATCGCCAAGAGGAGAATCTCACCGTGAAGTCTAACCCGGGTACACCTCAGGAATGAGCTCCGGCCTGATACCAGATGCGCCTGCTTCAGAACCTGTACAATTAAGTACAGAAGCGTAGCATGAGTACATAAACTGATATGTACCCAGTGAGTATCCAGTCTAATCTCGAAGAAGTAGTGACGAGAGGTCGACTTGACACTTAATAGGGTCCAAACAATATAATTAAGCAGGATATAATAAGGGTAACAAGGATGCGAAAAGAATAAGGCAGTAAATATCGAAATGTAACCGCAATTCAATTTAAGAGATGAAACACTAATAGGTAAGTTCTGAATTCGTCTTCCCCGGATATCTATCAATTCAACAATCATAAGGACATCAAGTAATTTAGCATGCGCATAACGAAATAAGGACAACCGCCTGAGCCATCATAATAACAATATATGTGCACTACCGAAGGGTGCATCTATCAACCTGTCGTGGCGTACGACCTGCTCCCATGAGAGTAGGGGAAAACAACACTCCGCTGGCGTAATATAGATTGCGAAGTGGTCACATGCACACACAACATCTTCCTTTAACCCTTTTTAATGAACAATTCCTTTAAAATACCAAGTTCCATGATTTTCGTGAAGCAAGGTTGCATATAATAAAATCATAAAGCATATAATTTGATTTAAGGAAATTCACAAGGCATGGTGTGAGCCTAACTACCCGGACATAACAATAATAGTCACTACGCACGGACTCTCGTCACCTCGTACGTACGTAGTCCCCACAAACATTAACACATAATTATTTAATTCACCTATGGGGACAATTCCCTCTTACAAGGTTAGAAAGGAGACTCACCTCGTGTCGAGCCTACTTTTCGGGTCAAGAATGCGCCCGAAACTTCAATCTCGTCTCCCAAGGACTCGAAACTAATCAAATATTGCATAAATAAATTAATCTATACTAAAAACTATGAAATTCCCCTATTTAATTAATTATTTCAACCTACTTTGAAAAATCTCAAAATACACCCCCGGTCCCACATGCTTGGATTCCGAAAGTTTTCGAAGGAAACACTCACCCATAGCCTAAGGATCAATAATATATAGTTTTTGTATGATTCCATGACAAATTCCTTGGTGATTCTCTCATTTTCATAAAACCCTAGGTTTTTACTCTAACCCATGATTTCCACTAATTAGTCTGTTAATCTGCCTAAGAATTAAAATATTAGACCAAATTTAGGGTAGGAATTACTTACCTTACAATAGCTAGGTCGTTTGTCCCTCTTGCATGCTCAAAAATCGCCCCAAGGAAGAAGAGTGTTAAAAATAGACTAAGTCCCGTATTAAAAATACACTGCCCAGCTGCCCCTTCTATGCGAACGTAGCAGGGGCAGTGCGTTCGTGATGAACAATTGGCCAGGTCCTTCTGAGGCCTTCTATGCGAACGCGGAGGCTAGCTGAGGGTGCGAAAGCATAGAGTAAGGGCTGAGATGAGCTGGCCCACTGCTTTACCCTATGCGAACGCGTAGGGTAATTTTCACCCCTGCCCAATTCCTTCTATGCGAATGCGTGAGTACACCCGCGAACGCATAGAAGGAAACCGGATAGAGAAAATCAGGTGTTTTGCATTTAGCTCCGAGGGGTCCGAAACTCACCCGAGCCCCTCGGGACCCCATCCAAAGGCACTGGCAAGTCTGTATTCATGATACGGACTCGCTCGATTTTTCGGAACGCGAAAAACAACAACGAAACTAAGAATCCGACACCAAAACCAAATTGAATCAAACTTTGAACTTCAAGTTCTAGAATTCACTTCCAACACGCCAAACCTACCTATACTACTCGGAATGACCCCAAATTTTGCGAGCAAGTCAGAAATGACATAATGGAGCTATTCCCGGTCTCGGAATTCCGTTCGGACCTCGATAACACAAAATCACATTCCAAACCATAATTTGAACTTAAGGAAACTCTTATTTCACTATTTGGCGCCGAAACACTCCTGGGTCATCCAAAACCCGTTCCGAACGTACGCCCAAGTCCGAAATCATCATGCGAACCTAACGAAACTTTCGAATTTCGATTTCGGAGTCGTTTACTCAAAACGTTGACCGAAGTCAAACTTGGCCTTTAAGGCCAGCCTTAAGGAACTAAGTGTTCCTAAATCATTCAAAACTCCTCCAAACCTCGAACCACCCGTCTCGGCAAGTCATAAATCATTAAAAGCAACTACAAGAAGTCTCATTTAGGGGCACGGGATCCTAGAATGCAAAACAACCGGTCGGTTCGTTACATTCTCCACCTCTTAAACAAATGTTCGTCCTCGAACGGGTCTAGAATCATACCTGAAGTGCTGAATAAGTGTGGATATCTGCTCCGCATGTCCTCCTCGGACTCCCAGGTCGCCTCCTCGACTAGTTGGCCCATCTACTGGACCTTTACAATGGAAACTCTCTTGGACCTCAACTGGCGATCCTGCCTATCAATAATAGCTACTGGCTCCTCCTCGTAGCCCAACCTCTCATCTAGATGAATGGTGCTGAAATCTACCACGTGAGAGAAGTCGGCGTGATATATCTGGAGCATGGACACATGAAAAACCCGATGAACCCCTAATAACTGGGAGGTAAAGCAAGCTCATAAGCAACCTCTCCAACTCACCTCAACATTTTGAAAGGACCTATGAACCTCGGGCTCAGCTTGCCCTTCTTCCCAAACCTCATAATACCCTTCATCGGTGAGACTTTCAACAGAACCTTCTCTCCCTCCATAAATGATACATCACGCATCTTTTGATTCGCGTAACTCTTCTGTCGGGACTGTGCCATGCGAAGCTTCTCCTGAATCAACTTCACTTTCTCCAAAGCATCTTTCACCAGGTCGGTGCCATATAACTTAGCCTCGCGAGGCTCAAACCACCCGATAGGAGAACGGCAGCGCCGACCATACAAGGCCTCAAATGGAGCCATCTCAATGCTGGACTGATAACTATTATTATAAGCAAACTCGGCCAAAGGCAAGAACTGGTCCCACTAACCTTCGAAGTCAATCACACATGCCCTGAGCATCTCCTCTAATATCTGAACTGTCTGC
This sequence comes from Nicotiana undulata, assembly GCA_005239495.1. Taxonomy (NCBI): domain Eukaryota; kingdom Viridiplantae; phylum Streptophyta; class Magnoliopsida; order Solanales; family Solanaceae; genus Nicotiana; species Nicotiana undulata. The sequence goes on from ML296274.1 coordinate 107,593, forward strand.
TCCTATTGACCATCAGTCTGAGGGTGAAATGCTGTGCTGAGCTCTACCCGGGTGCCCAACTCACTCTACAATGATCTCCAGAAGTGCGAGGTGAACTGAGGACCTTGATCTGATATAATGGACACAGGCACATCGTGCAACCGAACTATCTCCCGTATGTATATCTGGGCCAACCTCTCTGAAGTATAAGTAGTAGCCACCAGAATGAAGTGCGCCGACTTAGTCATCCTGTCCACAATGACCCAAATCGCATCAATCTTCCGTAAAGTCCGAGGCAACCCAACTACGAAATCCATAGTGATGCGTTCCTATTTCCACTAAGGTATATGCATCTGCTGAAGTAGGCCTCCTGGCCTCTAGTGCTCATATTTAACCTGATGGCAATTCAGACATCTAGCCACATACTCCACTATGTCCTTCTTCATCCGCCTCCACCAGTAATGCTGCTTCAAGTCACGATACATCTTCGTAGCACCAGGATGAATAGAATACCGTGAACTGTGAGCCTCTTCTAGAATCCTCTCCCTCAGGCCATCAACATTAGGAACACACAAAAGGCCCTGAAGTATCAGAACACCATGTTCGCCAATAGAAACCTCCTTGGCACCGCTCTGTACCACCGTCTCCCGTAGCTCTGCCAAGCACGGATCATCAAACTGCCGGGCCTTAATCTCCCCTAATAACGAAGACTGAGCAACCACACGTGCAAGAACTCGGCGGGGCTCTGAAAGGTCAAATCTCACCAGGCGATTAGCCAATGACTGAATGTCCAAAGCTAGAGGTCTCTCCTCCGCTGAAATGCAAGTCAAACTGCCCATACTCTCCGCCTTCCTGCTCAAGGCACCTACTACAACATTTGCCTTGCCCGGATGATAAAGAATGGTGATGTCATAATCCTTTAGCAACTCAAGCCACCTGCGCCGCCTCAAATTAAGATCCCTCTGCTTGAACAAGTGCTGCAGGCTACGATGGTCTGTATAAACCTCACAAGACACCCCATACAAGTAGTGCCTCCAAATCTTAAGAGCATGAACAATCGCGGCCAACTCTTGATCATGCACATGGTAATTCTTCTCATGAACCTTCAGTTGGCGTGAAACATAAGCAATAACTAGCCCTTCCTGCATCAACACACATCCCAAGACAACGCGCGAAGCGTTGCGATATACTTTATACATCCCAGAACCGGAAGGCAATATTAGAACTGGTGTTGAGGTCAATGTTGTCTTGAGCTTCTGAAAGCTCGCCTCACACTCGTGGGACCATCGAAATGGGGCATTCTTCTAAGTCAATCTAGTCAGAGGAGCTGCAATGGATGAAAAACCCTCCACAAATCGGCGATAATAACCTGCTAGACCCAAGAAACTCCCGATCTCTGTAGCTGAAGTAGGACGTGGCCAACTCTGAACTGCCTCAATCTTCTTAGGATCAACCTTCATACCCTCTACGGATACCACATGTCCCAAGAATTTCACAGAATCCAACCAGAACTCACACTTGGAGAACTTAGCATATAGCTTCTGTTCTGACAAAGTCTTGAGCACAACTCTCAAATGCTGCTCGTGCTCTCCCAGGCTACGTGAGTAAATCAGAATGTCATAAATAAAGACAATGAAAAAAGAATCAATATAAGGCCTGAATACCCTGTTCATAAAGTCCATAAATGCTTGCCGGGGCATTATTCAAGCCAAAGAACATCACCAGGAACTCATAATGACCGTATCTCGTTCGAAAGGCAGTCTTCGGAACATCCGAATCCCGGATCTTCAGCTGGTGGTACCCCAATCTCAAGTCAATCTTAGAAAACACCCGAGCACCCTGCAACTGGTCAAACAAATCATCGATACGCGGCAATGGGTACTTATTCTTAATGGTGACCTTGTTCAGCTAGCGGTAGTCAATACACATCCGCATATTCCCATCCTTCTTCTTCACAAATAGCACTGGAGCACCCCACGATGATACACTCGGTATGATAAACCCCTTAGCCAATAACTCCTCAAGTTGTTCTTTCAATTCCTTCAATTCTTTTGGAGCCATACGGTATGGGGGAATAGAGATAGGCTGAGTGCCTGAAGTTAAGTCAATGTAGAAATCAATATCACGATCCGACGACATGACTGGAAGGTCTGAAGGGAATACGTCAGCAAACTCTCGAACTACTGGCACTGAATCAATCATCGGAGACTCGGCGGTGGTGTCCCGCACATAAGCAAGATAAGCCAAACAACCCTTCTCGAACATATGTCGAGCCTTCAAGAAGGAAATAACCCGACAAACTGCACTAACTGAGGAACCTCTCAACTTCAATCTAGGCAACTGGGGCATGGCTAGAGTAACCGTCTTGGCATGGTAATCTAGAATGACATGATAGGGAGATATCCAATCAATGCCCATGATAACCTCGAAATCAACCATATCAAGCAACAGGAGGTCCGCCTTGATCTCGAACCCACAGAATGTAACCACACAGAACCGATAAATACGGTCTACCACCACAGAATCGCCCACATGAGTGGACACATAAATAGGAGTACCCAAGGACTCATGAGAAATATCCAGGAAACGAGCAAATAAGGCTGATACATATGAATAAGTGGATCCTAGATCAAATAATACTGATGCCTCTCTACCGCATACTGAAATAATACCTGTGATCACGACATTTGAGGCCACTACATCATATTTGGCCAGAATGGCATAGAATCTAGCTGGAGCACCGGACGACTGACCTCTACCGGAATGAATAGGAGCTAACTTTGCTCCCCCTGCCTGGCCTCCACCTCTAGGACGACCCCTGTCGGCCTATCCTCCACCTCTGGGTCGCCAGACCTCTGGTGCTGGACCCATAGGCTGGTAACCCTGCTGCACTACCTTGCCCCGAAGCCTGGGACAAAACCTCTTCATGTGACCTGGGTCCCCACACTCATAACAACCTCTTGGCACCATATACTACTACCTTGAAGAAGAACCCTAAATAGCTGAAGGGCGATGTGAGCTCTCTGGCATAGCATTGAAGTAAGGGCTGGAGGATCCCTGATTACCAGAATAACCGCCGGATGAACCCTGAATAGGTGGAGGGCGATAAGAACGCTCTGGCATGGCGCTGAAATAAGGCCTCGCTGGGACTCCTCGGGGAGGTGGTGGGGGTGCTGAATATGGGGGCCTGCTGGGCTGGCCCCTACCACACTGACCTCTACCCCTAGCTGGAACACCTCTGAAATCCCTAGAAAATTTGTCTCTCTTATCCTGCTGCCCCTGCTCTCTGCTCCTCGACCAATAACCCTCGATCCTGCGAGCAATCTCTACCACAAGCTCATAAGGAGTCCCCATATCCACCTCTCGGGCCATGTTGGCCCTAATGCCTGGATGCAACCCAGATACAAATCTCCGCACTCTCTCAGCATCAGTAGGAAGTATCATGAGTGCATGATGAGACAACTCAGAAAACCTAGCCTCGTAGTCTGTCACCGACATCTGACCCTGCTCCAGCTGCTTAAACTAATACCGCAGCTCTTCCCTCTAAGAGGGTGGAATATATCTATCCAGGAACATCTGGGTAAACTGCTCCCAGGTTATAGGAGGAGAATCTGCCGGTCTGCCAAGAATATAGGACTACCACCATCTGTGGGCCCTACCCCTAATTGGAAAGTAGTGAAGTCAACTCCATGGGACTCCAATATCCTCATGTTGTGCAGTATGTCCCTGCACCTATCAATGAAGTCTTAGGCATCCTCGCCACGCTCACCTCCGAAGACAAGAGGGTGCAATCTGGTCCATCTATCTAATAGCTTCTGCGGATCACCGTCCGCAGCTGGTCTAGGCTCAGGTGTTGCTGCTACTAGTTGGGCCCCGCCCACGGGCAGTGTACCCAAGGTTTGATATACCGCTGCTGCATGACCTGCGGCCTGGGCAGTAGGGGTCTGGGCTCCCCCTCCCGCTTGAGATGTGGCAGGATCCGCTGGAAATAAGCCATCCTGGGTCATGGTGTCCATGATCCGCATCACACGGCCCATGACCTCCTGAAATCCTGGTGCCGTCATGAAGTCTAAAAGGGCAAGATCTATTGTGGGCGCCTCGCCCTGCTCCTCAGTAATGGGATCCTCTACCAGATCCGCTGGGGATGCTACTGGAACAGCTCTGGGATGCCCTCGTCCCCTACCTCGGGCTGGTGCCCTCCCCCAGCCTCTACCACGGCCTCGAATGATGGGGATAGCGGCCCCTCCCAGGTCTGGAACGTCGGATGCGCGCGTCCTCACCATCTGTGAGAGAATAGAAGAGTGAGATTATCATACCATCAATTGCACGATAAAAGATGAATAAAGAGAGATTTCCTAACACCCTATAGGCTCTTGAAGATAAATACAGACGTCTCTGTACCGATCTGCAAGACTCTAATTGGTTTGCCCATGGCTTGTGAGATCAACGTGAACCTAGAGCTCTGATACCATGTTGTCACGACCCAAAATCTTAACTCAGGTCGTGATGGCACCCAACACTGTAGTCGGGTAAGCCAACATTTAACTTACTAGGGAATTCTACGTAATTTGCAAAACGTTTCCAACACTTACAAATTTCAAGTTTAAGACATTAAGTAGAAACGAATAAATTTGACTAACTTAAACGAAAATAGTCTTAAAGGATCATAAACCAATATTTACAGCCCAAAAATAAAATGTCTACTACGTGTGTGCTAGGAAGTAGTGTCACAAGTCTATAGGCATACTAGTAGAGTATAACAAAAGATGAAGTAAATTGTCCTACTGTCTGAAGAAAATAGACAGGAATAAACAAAAGAAGACTCCGTAGTGCTGCTGAGGATCGCCAAGAGGAGAAGCTCACCGTGAAGTCTAACCCGGGTACACCTCAGGAACGAGCTCCGGCCTGATACCAGATGCGCCTTCCTCAGAAACTGTACAATTAAGTATAGAAGCGTAGCATGAGTACATAAACATATATGTACCCAGTGAGTATCCAGTCTAATCTCGAAGAAGTAGTGACGAGAGGTAGACTTGACACTTACTAGGGTCCAAACAATATAATTAAGCAGGATATAATAAGGGTAACACGTATGCGAAAAGAATAAGGCAGTAAATATCGAAATGTAACCGCAACTCAATTTAAGAGATGAAACACTAATAAGCAAGTTCTGAATTCGTATTCCCCGGATATCTATCAATTCAACAGTCATAAGGACATCAAGCAATTTAGCATGCGCATAACGGAATAAGGACAATCGGCCTGAGCCATCATAATAACAATATATGTGCACTGCCGAAGGGTCGAACGACGCGAACCATAGATGCATCTATCAACCTGTCGTGGCGTACGACCCGCTCCCATGAGAGTAGGGGAAAACAACACTCCGCTCGCGGAATATAAATTGCGAAGCGGTCACATGCACACACAACATCTTCCTTTAACCCTTTTTAATGAACAATTCCTTTAAAATACCAAGTTCCATGATTTTCGTGAAGCAAGGTTGCATATAATAAAATCATAAAGCATATAATTTGATTTTAAGAAAATTCACAAGGCATGGTGTGATCCTAACTACCCGGACATAACAATAATAGTCACTACGCACGGGCTCTCGTCACCTCGTACGTACGTAGTCCCCACAAAAATTAACACATAATCATTTAATTCACCTATGGGGACAATTCCCTCTTACAAGGTTATAAAGGAGACTCACCTCGTGTCGAGCCTACTTTCCGCGTCAAGAATGCGCCCGAAACTCCAAACTCGTCTCCCAAGGACTCGAAACTAATTAAATATTACATAAATAAATTAATATATACTCAAAACTATGAAATTCCCCTATTTAATTAATTATTTCAACCTACTTTGAAAAATATCAAAATACACCCCCGGGCCCACATGCTCGAATTCCGAAAATTTTCGAAGGAAACACTCACCCATAGCCTAAGGATCAATAATATATAGTTTTTGTATGATTCCATGACAAGTTCCTTGGCAATTCTCTCATTTTCATAAAATCCTAGATTTTTACTCTAACCCATGATTTTCACTAATTAGTGTGTTAATCTACCTAAGAATTTAAGTATTAGACTAAATTTAGGGTAGGAATTACTTACCTTAATATAACTAGGTCGTTTGTCCCTCTTGCATGCTCAAAAGTCGACCCAAGGAAGAATAAGAGTGTTAAAAATAGACTAAGTCCCGTATTAAAAACACACTGCCCAGCTGCCCCTTCTATGCGAACGCAGCTGAGGCAGTGCGTTCGCGATGAAAAATTGGCCAGGGCCTTCTGAGGCCTTCTATGCGAACGCAGAGGAGTCTTCGCGAACGCGGAGGCTAGCTTGGATAGACCTACGCGAACGCGGATGGGAGGGTGCGAACGCACAGAGTAAGTGCAGAGCTGAGCTGGCCCACTGCTTTACCCTGTGCGAACGCATAGGGTAATTTTCACCCCTGCCCAATTCCTTCTATGCGAACGCGTGAGTACGCCCGCGAACGCATAGAAGGAAACCAGATAGAGAAAATCTGGTGTTTTGCATTTAGCTCTGAGGGGTCCGAAACTCACCCGAGCCCCTCGAGACCCCATCCAAAGGCACTGGCAAGTCTGTATTCATGATATGGACTCGTTCAAATATTCGAAACGTGAGAAACAACAACGAAACTGAGAATCCGACCCCAAAACCAAATTGAATCAAACTTTGAACTTCAAGTTTTAGAATTCACTTCCAACACGCTGAACCTACCTATACTACTCGGAATGACCCCAAAGTTTGCGAGCAAGTCATAAATGACATAACAGAACTATTCCTGGTCTCGAAATTCCGTTCGGACCTCGATAACACAAAATCACGTTCCAAACCAGAATTTGAACTTAAGGAAACTCTTATTTCACTATTTGGCGCCGAAACACTCCCGGGTCATCCAAAATCCGTTGTGAACGTACGTCCAAGTCCGAAATCATCATGCGAACCTAACGGAACTTTCGAATTTCGATTTCGGGGTCGTTTACTCAAAACGTTGATCGAAGTCAAACTTGGCCTTTAAGGCCAGCCTTAAGAAACTAAGTGTTCCTAAATCATTCAAAACTCCTCCAAACCTCGAACCACCTGTCCCTGCAAGTCATAAATCATTAAAAGCAACTACAGGAAGTCTCATTTTAGGGAACGGGGTCCTAGAACGCAAAACAACCGGTCGGGTTGTTACAGTGCATTAAGTTCCTCTTGACCAAAATAATTCACATGCAGAGAACATAGCCACACTCATGATTCAGATGAATATACTGACGAAGAAGATTGACGAGATGGGTACAAAGCAATTGCATATTGTTGATACCACAAATGGAGGACTGTGTTCCCCTTGCATCAATCAGTCTTATGTGTGCTCATGGAGTGGAGAAGGTGATAACCAAGGTCCCAAAGAGGATATGAACTATGTTAACAATTTTGGGGTTCAGAGGCAAGGAGGACAACAATGGGGTCCAGCACCTAACCAGTAGTACAGACCGAACATGCCACAACCTGGAGGTGTGTCAGAGACAACTGGGCTATCAACAGCAACACTAACAACAGTTAACATATCAACCACCTCATCAGCAGCAAGATAACAACATGGTGGTGATCAAGGGTATGCTGCAACAACTCATTGGCACTAATGGTAAGATGCATGAAAAGTTGGCAGCACATGATTCAACAATTAAGGGGATTGAAACTCAACTGGGACAGTTGTCCATGTCCTTAAATAACCGCCCTAGGGGGCACTGCCGGCTAACACAAAAATTAACCCAAAGGAGCAAAACCCGAATTAACTGATGGCAGTCAGTCTCCGTAATGGGAGAGATCTAGACAGGAGTAAGAGATTTCTCAACACAGAAGAGAGACTACACCAGCCACCCCAGTTCCAGTCGAGATAGATGAATCAGCAGAACTCACTAAAATGGTGGTTGAATAGGCCCAGATTGAAAAAGGTAAGGCCAAAGAAAGTGAACAAGTTGCCGAACAAGTGGCCCCTCTTGTGCCACAAAATTCCAACAAAGAACAACCAGCAAGCAATGGACAAAAAGTGATGCCTGCACCATTCCCTCAGAGATTAGCAAAACAAAAGAAAGAAGATAAATACTGGAAATTCATGGAGATGCTTCGTCAGATTCAATTGAATATTCCTCCGATGGATGCTTTGAGGGAAATTCCAGGCTATGCAAAGATGATGAAGGATCTGATGTCACAGAAATTTGATTTTCAGGACCTGTCCACAGTAACTCTGACACAGACATGCAGTGCGATTGTGAGTAGACCCATGGCCCAAAAGATGTCTGATCCAGGTAGCTTCACTATTCCGTGTACCATTGGGAGTTATGCTTTTGCAAAAGCACTGTGTGACTTAGGAGCCAGCATAAACTTGATGCCTTTGGCAATCTACACAAAGCTGAGCATTGGCAGAGCTAGGCCGACTTCTATGATGCTGCAACTAGCTGACCACACGGTTAAAAGACCGACAGGGATTCTTGATGATATGCTGGTGCAAGTGGGGAAGTTTGTATTCCATGCGGAATTTGTTATTCTAGACTGCTAAGTAGACGAGGAGATTCCCATCATTTTGGGAAGGCCATTTTTAGCCACTAGGAGAGAACTGATTGATTGTGAGACTGGGGAATTAAAAATAAGGTTGAACGATGAAGATGTGATGTTCAACGTCCAACAATCCATGAGGAGACCCAGTCAATATGCAAATTTATCACTAGTGGAGGCGGTGGATGTGATCCTACATGCTGAAGATGAGACCCTTAATGCCAAAAATCCATTAGGAGCCTGTTTGAAAAATTTAGAGGAAATGGATGGCGAAGGGTTGGAAGAATGGGTCATGGCACTCGAAGGCCAAGGATTTTGGAAGAGGGAACCCCGATTTGAGCCCCTCTATTTAGAAGAAAGAGCCACACCACCTGCAAAACCATCAATTGAGACACCACCACAACTGGAGCTGAAGCCACTTCTAGCCCACCTTAAGTATGCTTTCTTGGGTCCCAATTCTACTTTGCCTGTTATCATATCATATGGTTTGTTAGTTGTGCAGGTTGAACAATTACTGCAAGTGTTGCATGAGTGCAAAACTAACATTGGTTGGACCATGGCAGACATAACGGGTATCAACCCAGCTTTCTGCATGCACAAAATTCTTCTGGAAGAAGGACACAAACCTTCTAGGGAACATCAACGAAGGCTTAACCCAAACATGAAGGAGGTAGTGAAAAAGGAGGTGATCAAGTGGCTGGACGCAGGCATCATCTTTCCCATCTCTGATAGCAATTGGGTGAGCCCCGTTCAATGTGTACTGAAAAAGGATGGAATGACTATTATACAAAATAAGAAGAACGAGTTGATATCAACTCGTACAGTCACCGGGTGGAGGATATGCATGGATTACAGGAAACTAAACGCAGCCACCCGAAAGGACCATTTCCCCTTGCCCTTCATTGACCAGATGTTGGACAGGTTAGTTGGGCGATCCCATTTTTGTTTCTTGGACGGATATTCGGGGTACAATCAAATCTTAATATCCCCGGAAGATAGAGAGAAAACGTCCTTCACATGTCCGTATGGCATCTTTGCCTTTCGGAGAATGCCCTTTGGACTTTGCAATGCACCGACCACATTCCAGCGGTGTATGTTAGCCATCTTCAGACATGGTCAAAGATATTATGGAAGTATTTATGGATGATTTCTCCGTGGTAGGAGATTCATTCGAAGATTGTCTCCATAATCTCAAAAGGGTGCTCAAACGATGTGTGGAAACAAATATGGTATTGAATTGGGAGAAGTGCCATTTTATGGTACACGAGGGAATAGTGCTAGTACATAGAGTGTCCAAAAAGGGGATTGAAGTAGATCATGCGAAAGTTGTCGTAATTGAGAAGCTACCACCACCTACTTCAGTGAAATCAATGAGGAGTTTCCTTGGGCACGCCGGATTATACAGACGGTTCATGAAGGATTTTTCAAAAAATTGCTAACCCTTTATGTAAGTTGCTTGAAAAAGACCAGCACTTTGTGTTTTCTGATGTTTGCAGGTTGGAATTTGAGGAGATAAAGAAGAGACTGGTGACCGTACTCATCATTGTTGCACCCGACTGGGAGCAACCATTCGAGCTGATGTGCGATGCCAGTGATTATGCGGTAGGAGCAGTTTTGGGGCAGCGTAAGGAGAACATTATGCACCCAATTTACTATGCAAGCAGAACACTTAGTGGTGCACAATTAAACTATATGGTCACTGAAAAGGAAATGCTTGTTGTGGTGTTTGCCTTCGACAAATTCATGTCATATTTGATTGGTTTGAAAGTTATTGTCTCCACTGACCATGCAACCATTAAGTACTTGATAGCAAAGAAGGAGTCAAAGCCCAGCTTGATTCGCTGGGTTCTGTTTCTACAAGAATTTGACCTGGAGATTCATGACCGGAAGGGGACAGACAACCAAGTGGCAGACCACCTCTCGAGGTTGGAAGGGGCAGAGAAGAGAACAGAGGTTGAAGATATCATTGAGACTTTCCCGGATGAGCAATTACTTGCGGTGACAATGGAGAAGGAACCATGGTATGCTGATATTTCTAATTACTTGGCATGTGGTATAGTACTGCACGATTTCTCCTCAATTCAAAAGAAAAGGTTCTTCCGGGACTGTCGTGATTATTATTGGGATGAGCCGTTACTTTTCAAAATATGTGTTGATAATATGATCCGACGGTGTATCCCTGGGCAAGATCAACCCTCTATTTTGCAGGCCTGCCATGCTTCACCATATGGTGGACACTTTGGAGGAGTCCGGACAACAACAAAGGTGCTAGAATCAGGACTGTGCTGGCCTACACTGTTCAATGATGCCCATGCTTGGGTCAAAAGATGTTATGAATGTCAAAAGACGGTCAACATATCCCGTCATCATGAAATTCCAATGACCACAATCCAAGAGGTGGAAGTATTTGACATATGGGGGATCGACTTCATGGGGCTATTCGTCAGCTCATACGGTAATAAGTATATATTGGTTGCCATTGACTATGTCTCTAAGTGGGTCGAAGTAGTTGCTCTCCCAACCAATGATGCGAAGGGGGTGACCAATTTATTAAAGAAAAACATCTTCACCCATTTTGTCACCCTCCGGGCCATAATCGGTGATCATAGATCTCACTTTTGCAATAGAGCGTTTGCACGCTTGTTGGAGAAGTATGGAGTTCGCCACAAGGTAGCCTCTCCATACCACCCACAAACAAGCGGGCAGGTTGAAGTGTCCAACAGGGAAATCAAAAGTGTCCTCTCAAAAATAGTGAATGCAACAAGAACTGATTGGGCCATGAAGCTGGACGATGCATTGTGGGCATACCGCACAACCTTCAAAACTCCAATTGGTATATCATCATACAAATTTGTGTTTGGTAAGGCATGCCACCTTCCGGTTGGGCTCGAACATAAAGCACTGTGGGCACTGAGGCAGTTGAACTTGGACATGGAAACAACGGGCACCAACAGAGTTAATGGACTGCATGAGCTTGAGGAATTACGGTTCCATGCATTCGAGAGTGTTCGATTATATAAAGAGAGGATGAAATTGATGCATGACAAGCACATCTTGGATCGAAACTTCAAACCCGGCGAATTAGTGCTACTATACAACTCAAAATTGAGACTGTTCCCGGGTAATTTGAAGTCCCGATGGTCATGTCTGTTCAAAGTAGTGCAAAAGTTCCCAAGTGGAGCTGTAGAGATCGAATCAGAAGATGGGACGAACAAATTCATAGTGAATGGGCAAAGGTTGAAACATTACCTTGGTATGAGTGAAGAAAAAAGGGACAGTGTGGTGATAACTCTGGAGGAGCCCCAATACACAAATGAGGATTGATGTCAAGAGTCTGCGTCGTGCCGCGACGTTAAATCGGGTGCTTCATGGGAGGTAACCCATTGATTGTTGTATTCGTTGTGCTGCAACTTTAAATCAAGAGCTTCGTGGGAGGCAACCCATGAGTTTCTTTTGTTTTTCTATTTTGTGTTGTTGTTGTAATTGATGTAGATGTTACTAACCCATTTACTAGTGTACAGCCACGATTAGTGCATATTGGGAGAAGACGGGGTCAAGACTCAACTCTGGTAAGGTAAAAATGTGAGGAAAAAAAGAAAAATTCGGAACACCGTCACCGCGGCCTCGGTGAACCGCAGCGCGACCGCGGCAAGTTGGGTAGGTTCTGTTTATGATGCACGTTCTTCACCGCAACCGAGGAAAATTGCGGCGCGACCACGGAAGGTCATGGGTTTTTTCTTGCTCGACCCCTCCTTTCACCGCGGCGAACCCCACCCCCACTGTTCGCGCCCAGGTAAGTACTATCATTATTTTTTTTTCGTTTATTTTTTTATTATTTTCCAACCCTTAACTCTCTTAACCCACCCATTATCCCCCTCTACCCCACGTCCTCCAGCCCTAAATTACCACAATCCCTTCCCCTTCCCTCTTCTTCCCCAACACTTCCCCCTCTCCCTTCTCTCATTCCTCCACCCTAAACTCACCACTCTACTCCCTCATCTTCATTACCCCTAACCACCTAGTTTCTCTCTCTGTTAATTTCTTTTCTTTGTGTTCTTTTCTTTTGTTTGTGTAATGTGTATGTTAATGGTAGATCTCCACCATGTCTAGGTTAGAATTTCTTTTTCTTTTGTAAATTAACTTAGTGTGACTTGGTGGAAAGACTTGGTGTTGTTGGGTTAAAATTATGTTGGTAGGTTGATGTTAGTAGAGGATTGTGGTTAAATTTGGGGAAGATTTGTATTTCTAGGGGCTAATATATGCATGTCTAGTTCTATGCCCACCGTGTGTTTGAAAAAAACTGCCTCATTAAGCTGAAATTGGTAATGTGATCGTAGCGGTGGTGAAGTATAAGTAACCACCCAGGGATCACACAAATCAAAACCTCACTAATAATAAACCTTGTTTTGACAGGCACAATGCATCACTCTAGAAAACGAAGAGCCATAGGTTCCTCCGCTAGTGGGACATGAGGGTCATCCAGGGCTCGAGCCCCGGCTAGTGCCATCCAGTTTGATAATACTCGATTTGTATCAAAGGCGGCTGAGGAGAGATTTGAAGCAAAGGCCGCCCGAAAGATGGTGCATGAAGTGCCCATTGACAGGTCTGCTTTGCAGATTGAAAGCCCTGAGATGTATGCTGAGTTTAGGAGACGTCAGTTGGACGTCTTCTTTGAGGAGCCAGAGGAAGTAAATATATTGATGGTGTGGGAATTTTATACGAATTGCCCGAAACATGCTAATAGGGTGGTCACATTCCGAAGGACACAGGTTAATGCATTGCTTGAAGCAATCCGCCAGGTGTACAAGTTGTCGAGATCACCAGAGAGTTTGACTACTACCAGACTTATCTTACGCCTCCTGTCACATGGAACATCCTTGTTAAGACAATTTTTTTGGCGGGGAGACCATATGGATAAAGCCTCGCATCACGCTGAACTCAATAGCCGATTACTTCCATCCAGCAACACCACAGATGTAAATGCACCTCGAGCAGTGGCTATTTGGTGTTTTGTCAACCGTCATGACTTTGATGTGGCCAGGCTAATTCGTGATGAAATGTTCATTAGATCCTCGGAGATACTCAAAGGGTTCTTTTTCCCTTCACTGGTCACTAAGTTGTGTCGTGCTGCAAATGTTCCCGAAAATCGCATTATCGATGGGAAGCTAGCAAAGAAGTTACCTTTCAGGGCCAGTAAAATCACAGTGGGAAATGAGCAGCCCGTGGAAATGGATGCGGAGGATATGAATTCCACTGTCCCACCTGTGCAAGAGCATGATGAGGCGGGTCCATATCAGCCCCGTCGGAGCACCCGGATGTCTGTCATGGAGCACAATGTGGCAGGCTTGCGCACCTCGGTCGATGACTTGACTGCTAGAGTTGATGCTCTGGCCACTCAGAGTGCAAAGTCAGAAAAGAAGATAATGGCCTGGCTCAGAGCGTTAGGATGTGCCTGTCATCTTGACCCGGGCACCGTCTTCGATGCAGACTAAACACCAGTGAAGTCTCCTTACCTCACTTTGTTTTATTGTGGATGACATGAGGACATGCCAATTCTTTAAGTGTGGGGTGGGAGATATTGGTTGTTGTTTTATGTACATGTGTATATTAATAGGTTGTTTGACGTTTTTGATAATTTTCTTTATTATTTATGATTGTCGACTTAGCCCAAAGACGGACACCTTTCGACGGGTCTCTTGAGGGACTTGACTAGAATATGAAAAACAAAATTCTTGAGAAAATATGTTGGACTCTTCCCGACGATGGATCTGTTTCTGGAGGGAAGTGAGTCTAAAACAAAACACAAAAAGATTTTTTTTAGGTAGTGTATCAACTCTCCCTTGGTTTTTCTTTATACCACGGTTCTTTTCCAAGGGTTTACATTTGAACCGGCTGTAGTTAGCTTTTTTATTTTAGTTTAGGAAGTCTTGGGCGAGAAACAAAAATGGAAATAGGGCCCCTTAACTCTATGGTACTCTGAATAAAAACTGCTTTAGTGTGACACCTAGGCTCTTTAGTTGACTCTAATAAGGCCTTAAATTGTGGGTTCCTGAATGGCTCAAGTACTTAGAGCAGAGTGTCTGATGATCCTAACTGAATTGAGTCATGTGCTATGTTTGAGTGAGATTTTGTATATTCTATGTTAATATTCAATGCCTAGAACTTGCCCTGTGTGTACAAAGCGAAATGGTAGTCTTGTTTGGTCTGGAAAGTGATATAGGCATTTCTTTGCTTAACCCTTCTGTGTATGTTTGTCCCACCTAATTGTATATATCTTAGTCAACCCCGTTGAGCCTGTTAGCCTGTTTCCTTGGCAACCACATTACAAGCCTGACTCAAGTTTAAATAGCTTATCTTGTTGAACCCTATCACCTCCTAGAAGCACTCAAGGTGTAATGGATATGAAATTTTATAATTCTGGGGTGGTTAGTTGGGCTGTTAAGTGAAAATCAGGAAACATGGAAATAAAAAGGTGCACTGTTTGGCAAACAATATTAGAGGCCACCAATCGGAAAAAAGAAGAAGAGATAAGTTTCAAATTGGTGGTGGTTATTAAAAGAAAATGTGCCTAAAAGAATAAGGGGTTATCATAATAGTGTTACGGTGGAAGGAAGGTTTGACAAAGTAGGAGCTTAAAATACACAAAGGTAGCGGAGTGCTTAGGGAGGTGTAGTCACTATACCCATATGTATCCTACCCGTCCCACAACCAACATTACAACTAAATAAAATCCTAATTGATTCTAGACCAAATGAGCTCGATTAGTCGAGTATTACACTACGGGCAAGCCTATGGTGCATTGTTTGTGGCATAAGAATTTGTTTCTGAGGGTGAGTGAAATTTTGGATTCAAGCTCCTCAGTGTGTGATTTGTAAATAATATAAGTCTCTTTTGTAGTGAGTAGGCACATGATTCATGAAGGGAAGGTAAGTCTGGACCTCTGACTGAGAGTAGGAGAGCCGGTTAGGGGTATTTCATGGCTATAAAGGAGTCCACTCTTGAGGCTAGGATGTCGCGCTGAAGTAGTCTGACTGTGTGAAGTCATCTGGGTATAGAGAGTAAGGAAGGTATCCGGTGATGATTAGGCCTATAGAGTGTGGTTTTTTTCCCAAGGACGAGCAACGATTTAAGTGTGGGGTGTTGATAGTAGGCTATATAGACGCTATTTTCACTCCTAATGAACCATACTTTAGTGTTGTTTTAAGTTAAAAAATGACAAAACAATTCTCTATATAGTGTTTTTATGCTTTGCAGGAAATAATCCATGTTTGGAAGATACTCTGGAGCATTTTGGAGTCAACCAAGAGAATATAAGGCCAATCAAGAAGAACCCAAGTGGAAATAAGCAAGAAAAGAGCGAGCATGTCTGGACTGAAGCCTACCGCGACCGCGGTCGACCGCGACTGGAACGCGGTGGGCAAAACAATATGAGGCAGAATTGAAGCCAGTCACCGCGGTCGCACCGCGTTCTGCCGCGCCGAGGTCGAGTCTGAAAAGCCCAAAAAATTCAGGGACTGAAGTGTAAAAACTGGAGAAATTATCCTAGCCCTATTTAAACCCTATAAACTCATCCAAGAAGTTTTTAAGCTTGTTTTAGACTAAATTTGGAGGCAAGAACAAGTGTGAGAAGACCAAGCTACAATTAGAGTTTTTCTATTCTCTATGTTTTGTTATTATTTTTAGAATTATGAATTATTTATTGCTTTCATTGTGTTCTAGTATGAGTCGCTAAACAAACCGTCTAGGGTTGATGGAACCAATTGTTAGATGAAGTTGTGACTCAATATTGTTATAATTGATCCGGGTTTAATATGAGATTGTTCAACTATGCTTTGTATGGTGATTAATTGAATGGACCCTTGATTAATCGTGTCTAATTGCATGGTGTTTCTTGAGAAAGAATACTAGGTTAGATTGTTGTTGAACAACACCACTTTTGTGCAATTGAAGAGATTCATTACTTGAATTTAAAAGTGGGGTTAGAAATAACGAAACTTTGGTGGGATAAATTAGAGCTGCATAAATTATCAGCTAGAGTAGTTCGAGAGAATGCTCTAGTAAATTACTGTAGTTGATCGAGAGATAGTTGCAGTAACCCATAGCTCATAATCCTCATAGAATAACAAGGTGAGATTATAGAAAAAGAGTCAGAACTAGTCTAGCAATTGGGGAAATCAATACCCTAGATACTTCTACCATTAATTTATCTTTAATATTAAATATTGTTAGTTTTAAATATCATTTCCTCTAGTTAATAAATCCCAACAATTATTGATAAAAATTTTACATCCGGAAATTGCCTGAGCTTATATTAGCATTACTACGAGCTGTAATAGATAGGTTAGTTCCCTGAGGATTCGACTCCGGACTATAAACCGGATTATATTTGCAACGACTGCTTTGTCTTTATAAGACACAGTTGGGCGTGATCAAAACCATAACCTGTGCAACTCGTGCACTCAATAGCTACATCCCACGAACTCAAATCATAGAAAAGATTCACACAGGACTATCCCGCCATTAACAATTACCATCACAACACCATGCTAGGAACTTGACACACATCATAAAATCAAAACACATGAATATGACACCAAGGGTCATACCTCCACATACTCCGCTACAATGCGTGATCCCATCCAAACGCTGGTCCACAAGAACTATTTCAAGCCACCTTGCTCAAAATCAATAACCGTGCGCAATTCGACATCAAGTACTCCAAGTGCATTGCCATAACCACGAGGGAATCGAACGATACCACACCAAACGAATAAGAAAGAACATAACTAATACGTCTCAATTCCGCAATACCCAATTACATACCTTACTCCAATACCGCTATAAAGCCCAAATAGATTTGCACCATATGTGCATATTGTAACGACCCGACCAGTCGTTTTGCGTATTAGGGCCCCATTCCCCTAAATGAAACTTTCCATAGCGGCTTCTCGTGATATATGACTTGCAGGGATGGGTGGTTCGGGATTTGGAAGTGTTTAGAGTGCTATGGGAACACTTGGTTCCTTGAGGTTGGCCTTCTTGGCCAAGTTTGACTTCGGTCAACATTTTTAGCAAGCGATCTCAAAATTGAGTTCCGACAGTTTCAGTAGCTTCGTATGATGATTTCGGACTTGGGCGTATGTTCGGAACGGGTTTTCGATGACCTGGGAGTATTTCAGGGCCCAATATGGAAATAAGGATTCCCTTAAGTTTGAAATTTGGTTTGAAACGTGATTTTATGTTATCGAGGTCCGAACGGAATTTCGAGATCGGGAATAGTTCCATTATGTGATTTATGACTTGCCGAAAAAATTTGGTGTCATTCCGAGTAGTATAGGTCGATCCGGCTCGTTGTTATAGAAATCAAGAACTCGAAGTTCTTAAGTTATGATTCTAGGGGTTTTGGGGTGATTTTGAGTTTTAGCATTGTTTTGAGTGTTCCGAAGGCTCGAGCGAGTTCGTATTATGATTTAGGAATTGTTGGTATATTTGGACGGGGGCTCGGGTGGGCCCAGGTGCCTCCAGGGCACCAACGGGGCTAAAACCCAACTGATGCAACTGCTGGTGCACCTGATCTGGTCTGGCCGCAGGTGCGGGACCGCTCCTGCGGTCCCAAGCATCGCAAGTGCGACCCCGGGTTACGTCCCCCTTCCTCGTAGGTGCGGTAATCCCTCTGCAGGTGCGACCCCAGCCCCACTCGTCCAGTTCCGCAGGTGCGAGCCCCAGCTCGCAAGTGCGAGACCGCAGGTGCGGTTCTCGAGCCGCAGGTGCGGAATCACAGTAGGCCAGGCATTGTGTTTTCATTTAAAACTCGGGATTTTACCCATTTCTTCCACTCTTCACCTCCATTAAAGACTTGGGAGCTTAGGGAAAGAGGTTCCATGACCTAGCTGCTGATAAGGTAAGTTAATTCCACTTTAGTACTAGTTTAATACATGGATTTCAACTTGAATTAACTACTAAATTATGGAAAAGTCAAGAATTGGGTAGTAAATTTTGGGTTCTTGAGGAAATTAGCGAATTGTCCGTTTAATGCTATGAATTCAAGTAGAAACTTCATATTAATGATCCTTAGGCTATGGGTGAGTGATTCCTTCGGCAATTTTCGGAATTTGAACATGCAGACCCAGGGTTGAAATTTGAGAATTTTTCAAGAATGTTGAATTTGTTGGATAAAATAGGATAATTTCCCTACCTTGAGCATGAATTGATATGATTGTACAATATTTGTCTAGTTGCGGGTCCTCAGGTGTAGAGATCAGAGTTTTGGGAGCATCCTTGGCCCGAGGGGTAGATTCGGCACGAGATGAGTCTCCTTTCTAACCTTGTAAGAGGTAATTGTCCCCATATGTGACTTATATGCTATGTGCACTTGTTTTGGGGGCTACGTGCATACAAAGTGACGATAGTCCGTACGTAGCGACTATTACTGTAATGTCCGGGTAGTTAGGCCCACAACATGCCTTATATTTTTCCTTGAAACGTCATATGTGTTAACTCATGTTATGCCTAGCATTGATTCTCTGAGATTTCACGGATTTGGATAATTGGAAGGAAATTGTTATGGAAGGTAAGTTTTAATAAGATTGTATGTGCTTGTGACCGCTTCGCAATTTACATTCCGCGAGCAGAGTGTGATTTCCCCCACTCTCATGGGAGTGGGCCGTACGTCACGACAGATTGAAAGGTGCACTTTTGGGACGGGCCGTTCGATCCTCGGCAGTGCACCTGAGAGATTATACTATGGTAAGAATGCACTTATGGGACGGGCCGTTCAATCCTCGGCAGTGCATAGATATTATCCTTATGACTCCGGCCGTTTGTCTTATTCCTGTGTGTGTATGACTATTTGGCACTGTTTCATGGATGTTGACTTGACAGATAATTGGGGGAAAAGGAAGTGGAAATTGTTATTTACGTTCAGTCTTTACTTGGATCCCTGTGCTTTATACATATTTTATGTTCACTGTCTTACATGCCTACCATTTTTTTTATACTCTGTTATATTATTACTGTTGGACCTTAGTGAGTATCGAGTCGACATCTCGTCACTACTTCTTCGAGATTATACGGGATACTCACTGGGTATATATTTATTTAGTATGTACTCATGCTGCACTTCTGTACTCGATTGTACAGGTTCTGAGGCTGGTGCTTCTGGTTATCAGACCGGAGCTAGATATTGACTGTACGGGACCTGGCTTCACGGTGAGCTGCTTTCTCCTGGCGATCCCCGGCAGCACCATGTAGTTTCCTTACTTTTGTTTCCCGTCTATTTATTCAGACAGTGGGATTGTATATTCTATCTTTTGGTTATCCTGTTAGTATGCCCGTGACACTTGTGACACTAATTCCTGGCACACACACTTAGTCATTATTTTGAGATTTTGAGTTGTACATATATATGCTCGTATATCAGTTCACGTTTCGTTATGGCTAGTTTCTCTATTTCTGGGTTATTATCTTTAGATATCATGTTTTAACTTGTCAAATGTGGTAAATGTTGAACTTTTAATCAAATTAAGAAAGAGCACTTAGTGAAATTTATGTTGGCTTGACTAACCCCGTTGTTGGGCACCATCATGAGCTGAGTTAGGATTTCGGGTCGTGCCAACGTGGTATCAGAGCTCTAGGTTCATGTAAATCTCATGAGTCACGGGCGGGCCCAGTAGAGTCTTGCGGATCGGTACAGAGACATCTGTACTTATCTTCAGGAGGCTATAGGGTGTTAGGAAACCTCTCTTTGTTCATATTCTATCGTACAATCGATGATATACTCAAACTTGTTCTTCTATTCTCTCACAGATGGTGAGGACGCGTGCATTTGATAGGGGATAAAGGGAGATGCCGCTACCCCCGCCGCTCGAGGTCGTGGTAGAGGCAGGGGTAGAGCACCTGCCTGAGATAGGGGATAAGAGTGTCCCAGAGCTATACCAGTCACACCACCAGGGGACCCTACCCTAGAGGAGCAGGCCGAGGTGCCTCCAGTAGCTCCTGCTCCAGTAGACTTTATGACAGCGCCAGGCTTCCAGGAGGTTATGGCCCATATGATGAGATTCATGGACACCATGTCCCATGATGGTTTATTTCCAGTAGATCCTGCCACTTCTCAAGCAGGATGGGGAGCCTAGACCCCTACCGCCCAGGCCGCAGGACATGCAGTAGCAATTCATCATACCCTGGGTACACTGCCCGTGGGTGGTATCCAGCCTATAGTAGAAGCACAGGAGCTCAGACTAGCTACGGATGGAGATCAGCAGAAGATGTTAGACAAGTGAACTCGATTGCGCCCTCCAGTCTTCGGGGGTGAGCGAGGCGAGGATTCCCAGGACTTTATTGATAGGTGCAGGGACATAATGCACAACATGAGGATCATAGCATCCCATGGGGTGGATTTCACCACATTCCAGTTAGAGGGCAAAGCTCGCAGGTGGTGGCAGTCCTATATACTCAGCAGGCCAGCAAACTCTCCTCCTGTCACTTGGGAGCAGTTCACGCAGATGTTCTTAGACAGATATATTCCACCCTCTGAGAGGGAAGAGTTGCGATGTTGGTTTGAGCAGGTAGAGCAGGGGCAGATGTCAGTGAAAGATTATGAGGCCATATTTTCAGAGTTGTCCCGCCATGCACTTATGATATTACCCACCGATGCTGAGAAAGTGCGGAGGTTCGTAGCATGATTGCATCCAGGTATTAGAGCCACCATGGCTCGAGAGGTGGAGATGGGTACTCCTTACCAGCTCGTGGTAGAGATTTCTCGTAGGATCGAGGGTTACTAGTCAAGGAGCAGGGAGCAGGGTCATCAGAACAAGAGGGCTAGGTTCTCCGGAGATTTTAGAGGTACCCCAGTTAGGGGCAGGGGTCCGTTTAGCAGTGGTCAGCCTAGCAGGATTTCATATTCAGCATCTCCACCAACTCCCCGAGGTGTTCCAGCGAGGGCTCATTTCAGCGCTATGCCAGAGCGTTCCTACCGTCCCCCGGCCATTCAGGGTTCTTCTTCGGGGAAATAGGCTATGGTACCTAGAGGTTGCTAGGAGTGTGGGGATCTAGGTCATATGCAGATATATTGTCCCAGGCTTCGGGGTAAGGCAGTGCATCATGGTTATCAGCCTATGGGTCCAGCACCAGCAGTCCAGCCACCTAGAGGCGGAGGACAAGTCGGTAGGGGTCGTCCTAGAGGGGGAGGCCGGTCTGGGGTAGATCAGTCAGCTCCTGCTCACTCTGATGTGGTTTAGGCTTCCGGTGCTCCAGCCAAATTCTTTGGTATACCGTCCAGAGCAGATGCAGTGGCCTCAGACGCCGTGATCACAGGTATTACCTCAGTATGTGGTAGAGAGGCTTCAGTACTATTTGATCCAGGATCTACGTAATCATATGTTTCAGTACTATTTTCTCATTTTCTGGATGTTCCTCGAGAGTCCTTGGGTTCTCCTTTATATGTGTCCACTCCTGTGGGCGATTTTGTGGTGGTAGACCGGGTCAATCGGTCTTGTGTGATTACCTTATGCGGATTCGAGACCAGAGCGAACCTTCTATTGCTCGACATGGTATATTTCGAGGTCATTCTAGGCATGGATTGGCTTTCTCCTTATCATGTCGTGCTGGATTGCCATGCCAAGACAGTTACTTTAGCCATGCGTGAGTCGCCGAGGCTGGAGTGGAGAGGTTATTCAGTTAGTGCATCCATCCGGGTCATCTCCTTCCTGAAGGCTCGGCATATGGTCGAGAAGGGTTGTTTTGCTTACCTTTCTTATGTGTGGGACACCACCCCCGAGTCCCCAACTATTGATTCAGTGCCAGTTGTTCGAGAGTTTGCCGATGTATTTCCTTCAGATCTTCCAGCCATGCCTCCAGATTGAGACATTGATTTCTGTATTGATTTAGCTCCAGATACTCAGCCTATTTCCATCCCCCCGTACCGTATGGCTCCTGAGGAGTTGAAGGAGCAGCTTGAGGAGTTGTTGTCTAAGGGGTTCATCAAGCCGAGTGTATTGCCATGGGGTGCTCCAGTTCTATTTGTAAAGAAGAAGGATGGGTCTATGCGGATATGTATTGATTACTGCCAGTTGAATAAGGTTACTATTAAGAACAAGTATCCTCTGCCGCGCATTAATGATTTGTTTGACCAGTTGCAGGGTGCTCGTGTGTTTTCTAAGATTGATTTGAGATCGGGTTATCATCAGCTGAAAATTCGGGCTTCAGATGTTTCGAAGACTGCATTTATATATGACCATTACGAGTTCCTGGTGATGTCTTTTGGCTTGACTAATGCCCCAGCGGCATTCATGGACTTGATGAATAGGGTGTTCAGGCGGTATATTGATTCCTTCGTCATTGTCTTCATTGATGACATCTTGATTTACTCACGGAGCCTGGGTGAGCATGAGCAGCATTTGAGAGTTGTGCTCCAGAACTTGCGGGAACAGAAGTTATATGTTAAGTTCTCCAAGTGTGAGTTCTGGTTAGATTCCGTGGCATTCTTGGGGCATGTGATATCCGAAGAGGGTATCAAAGTTGATCCTCAGAAGATTGAGGCATTTCAGAGCTAGCCGCATCCTACTTCAGCTACAGAGATCCGGAGCTTCTTGGGCCTAGCAGGCTATTATCGCCGATTCGTGAAGGGTTTCTCTTCTATTGCAGCTCCATTGACAAGATTGAATCATAAGAATGCACTGTTTCAGTGGTCCAACAAGTGTGAAGCGAGCTTTCAGAAGCTCAAGTCAGCATTGACCTCAACACCGGTTCTGACATTGCCTTCCGGTTCTGAGATGTATACTGTGTATTGTGACGCTTCACGCGTTGGGATATGATGTGTGTTGATGCAGGATGGGAGAGTTATTGCTTATGCTTCACGTCAGTTGAAGGCTCATGAGAAGAATTACCTTGTGCACGACTTAGAGTTGGCGGAAATTGTTCATGCTCTGAAGATTTGGAGGCACTACTTGTATGGTGTGTCTTGTGAGGTTTATACCGACCACCGTAGTTTGCAGCACTTATTCAAGCAGAAGGACCTTAATTTGAGGCAGCATAGGTGGCTTGAGTTGTTGAAGGACTATGATATCATCACTATTCTGTATCATCCGGGCAAGGCAAATGTGGTAGCAGATGCCTTGAGCAGAAAGACTGTGACTATGGGTAGCTTGGCCTACATTGCAGCTTAGGAGAGACCTCTAGCCTTGGACGTTCAGTCCTTGGCTAATCGTCTTGTGAGATTAGATCTTTCGGATCCTCGTCGAGTTCTAGCTCATGTGGTGCTCAGTCTTCATTATTGGGAAAGATTAAGGCTCGACAGTTTGATGATCCGTGCTTAGCAGAGCTTTGGGAGATAGCGGTCCAGGGCAGGGCCAAGGAGGTTACCTTGGGCGAGGATGGTGTTTTGAGACTCCAGGGCCGTTTGTGTGTTACTGATGTTGATGTCCTGAGGGAGAGGATTCTAGCGGAGGCACACAGTTCTCGGTACTTTGTTCATCCGGGTGCGACAAAGATGTATCGTGATTTGAAGCAGCATTACTGGTGGAGGAGGATGAAGAAGGACATTGTGCAGTATGTGGCTAGGTGTCTTAATTGCCAGCAAGTTAAGTACGAGCATCAGAGGCTAGGAGGCCTACTCCAGCAGATGCCCATTCCTGAGTGGAAATGGGAGCGCATCACTATGGACTTCGTGGTTGGGTTGCCTCGTACTTTGCGAAAGGTTGACGTGGTTTGGATCATTGTGGATAGATTGACCAAATCAGTGCATTTCATTCCTGTGGCTACTACTTACACTTCTAAGAGGCTAGCCCAGATCTACATTCGTGAGATAGTCCGGTTGCACGGTGTGCCGGTGTCCATTATATCATATCGAGGTCCTCAGTTCACCTCGCACTTCTGGAGAGCATTGCACAGTGAGATGGGCACTCAGATAGATCTCAACTCAGCATTTCACCCTCAGACTGATGGCCAGTTGGAGCGTACGGTTCAGATATTGGAGGATATGCTCAGGGTATGTGTGCTTGATTTTGGGGGTCAGTGGGACCAGTTTTTGCCTTTGGCGGAGTTTGCGTACAATAATAGTTATCAGTCCAGCATCGAGATGGCTTCATTTGAGGCTTTGTATGGTCGCCGGTGTCGTTCTCCTATCAGGTAGTTTGATCCTGGCGAGGCTAAGTTATAAGGTACGGATCTGGTGAGAGATGCCTTGGAGAGGGTGAAGTTAATTCAGGAGAGGCTCCGTACAACTCAGTCCAGACAAAAAAAATTATGCGGATCAGAGGGCGCGTGATGTAGCATTTATGGAGGGAGATAAGGTTTTGCTGAAGGTTTCGCCGATGAAGGGCATTATGAGATTCGGGAAGAAGGGCAAGCTGAGTCCCAGGTTTATAGGTCCTTTCGAGGTGTTGAGACGAGTCAGAGAGGTTTCTTATGAGCTTGCCTTACCTCCCGCCTTATCATTAGTTCATCCGGTCATACATGTATCCATGCTCCGGAGATATCATGCCGACTCTTCTCACGTGGTTGATTTCAGCACTATTCAGTTGGATGAGAAGTTGGGCTACGAGGAGGAGCCAGTTGCTATTATTGATAGGCAGGACCTCCAGTTGAGGTCCAAGAGAGTTTCTGCGGTAAAGGTCCAGTGGAGGGGCCAACCAGCTGAGGAGGCGACTTGGAAGTCCGAGGAGGACATGCGGAGCAGATATCCACATCTATTCAGCTCTTCAGGTACGATTCTAGACCCGTTCGAGGACGAACATTTGTTTAAGAGGGGGAGAATGTAACGACCCGACCGGTCGTTTTGCGTATTAGGGCCCCGTTCCTCTAAATAAACATACCATAGCGGCTTCTCGTGATATATGACTTGCGGGGACGGGTGGTTCGGGATTTGGAAGTGTTTAGAGTGCTATAGGAACACTTGGTTCCTTGAGGTTGGCCTTTTTGGCCAAGTTTGACTTCGGTCAACATTTTTAGCAAACGATCTTGGAATTGAGTTCCGACATTTTCAGTAGCTTTGTATGATGATTTCGAACTTGGGCGTATGTTCGGAACGGGTTTTCGATGACCCGGGAGCATTTCAGCGCCCAATATGGA
Organism: Nicotiana undulata; assembly: GCA_005239495.1. Classification (NCBI taxonomy): domain Eukaryota; kingdom Viridiplantae; phylum Streptophyta; class Magnoliopsida; order Solanales; family Solanaceae; genus Nicotiana; species Nicotiana undulata. The sequence goes on from ML296274.1 coordinate 133,203, forward strand.
AATAAGGCTTCCCTTAAGTTTGAAATTTGGTTTGGAACGTGATTTTGTGTTATCGAGGTCCGAATAGAATTTCAAGACCGGGAAAAGTTCCGTTATGTCATTTATGACTTGCCTACAAAATTTGGTGTCATTCCGAGTAGTATAGGTCGGTCCGACGCGTTGTTATAGAAATCAAGAACTCGAAGTTCTTAAGTTATGATTCTAGGGGTTTTGGGGTGTGATTTTGAGTTTTAGCGTTGTTTTGAGTGTTCCAAAGGCTCGAGTGAGTCTGTATTATGATTTAGGACTTGTTGGTATATTTGAACGGGGGCTCGGGTGGGCCCAGGTGCCTTCGGGGCAGCAAACGGGGCTAAAAACCAGTTGATGCAACTGCTGGTGCACCTGATCTGGTGTGGCCGCAGGTGCGGTTGCCCAGTCGCAGGTGCGGGACCGCTCCTGCGGTCCCAAGCATCGCAGGTGCGACCCCAGGTGAGGTCCCCCTTCCTTGCAGGTGCGGCCAAAGGTCCGGAGGAGCGAAACCGCAGGTGCGATAATCCCTCCGCAGGTGCGACCCCAGCTCCACTCGTCCAGTTCTGTAGGTGCGAGACCGCAAGTGCGGTCCTCGAGCCGCAGGTGCGGAATCACAGTAGGCCAAGCAGTGTGTTTTCATTTAAATCTCGAGATTTTACCCATTACTTCCATTCCTCACCTCCATTAAAGACTTGGGAGCTTGGGGAAAGAGGTTCCACGACCTAGGTGTTGATAAGGCAAGTTAATTCCACTTTAGTACTAGTTTAATACATGGATTTCAACTTGAATTAACTACTAAATTATGAAAAAGTCAAGAATTGGGTAGTAAATTTAGGGTTCTTGAGGAAATTAGCGAATTGTCCATTTAATGCTATGAATTCAAGTAGAAACTTCATATTAATGATCCTTAGGCTATGGGTGAGTGATTCCTTCAGCAATTTTCGGAATTTGAACATGCGGACCCGGGGTTGAAATTTGAGAATTTTTCAAGAATGTTGAATTTGTAGGATAAAATAGGATAATTTCCCTACCTTGAGCATGAATTGATATGACTGTATAATATTTGGTTAGTTGCGAGTCCTCGGGTGTAGAGATCGGAGTTTCGAGAGCATCATTCGCCCGAGGGGTAGATTCGGCATGAGGTGAGTCTCCTTTCTAACCTTGTAAGAGGGAATTGTCCCCATAGGTGATTTATATGCTATGTGCACTTGTTTTGGGGGCTACGTGCGTACAAAGTGACGAGAGTCCGTACGTAGCGACTATTATTGTAATGTACGGGTAGTTAGGCCCACAACAAGCCTTATATTCTTCCTTGAAACGTCATATGTGTTATAAACTCATGTTATGCCTAGCATTGATTCTCTGAGATTTCACGGATTTGGATAATTGGAAGGAAATTGTTATAGAAGGTAAGTTATAATGAGATTTTATGTGCTTGTGACCGCTTCGCAATTTACATTCCGCGAGAGGAGTGTGATTTCCCCCACTCTCATGGGAGCGGGCCGTATGCCATGGCGGATTGAAAGGTGCACTTTTGGGATGGACCGTCCGATCCTCGGCAGTGCACCTGAGAGATTATACTATGGTAAGAATGCACTTACGGGACGAGCCGTTCGATCCTCGATAGTACATAGATATTATCCTTATGACTCCGGCCGGTTGTCTTATTCCTGTGTGCGCATGACTATTTGGCTTTGTTTCATGGATGTTGACTTGACAGATAATTGGGGTAAAAGGAAGTGGAAATTGTTATTTACTTTCAGTCTTTACTTGGATCCCTGTGCTTTATACATATTTGCGGTTCACTGTCTTACATGCCTACCGTTTTCATTATACTCTGTTATATTATTATTGTTGGACCTTAGTGAGTATCGAGTCGACGTCTCGTCACTACTTCTTCAAGATTAGACGGGATACCCACTGGGTACATATTTATTTAATATGTACTCATGCTGCACTTCTCTACTCGATTGTACAGGTTCTGAGGCTGGTGCTTCTGGTTATCAGACTGGAGCTAGATATTGACCGTAGGGGACCTGACTTCACGGTGAGCTGCTTTCTCCTGGCGATCCCCGACAGCACCATGGAGTTTCCTTACTATTGTTTCCCATCTATTTATTCAGACAGTGGGATTGTATATTCTATCTTTTGGTTATCCTGGTAGTATGCTCGTGAAACTCGTGACACTAGCTCCCGGCACACACACGTAGTGGTTATTTTGAGATTTTGAGCTGTACATATATATGCTTGTATATCAGTTCACGTTTCGTTATGGCTATTTCTCTATTACTGGGTTATTATCTTTAGATATCATGTTTTAACTTGTCAAATGTGGTAAATGTTGAACTTTTAATCAAATTAAGGAAGAGAACTTAGTGAAATTTATGTTGGCTTGCCTAACCCCGTTGTTGGGCTCCATCATGACCCGAGTTAGGATTTCGGGTCGTGCCACATATAACCAACAATCACCACTCCTCGCAACACCCAAGGTTAACTCATATATCACTCCAAACTCAATGACAATCGAATGGCACATCCCTCAAGAATAGCAATTCGGAGTCAACAATTCCGACCCGGTGCAGAACACACACCCATACTGGGCCTACCAATAATTCCAGATCAACTCTAGTCACCCACAACAGATAAATAACTCTCTGAAGGTCCACAATAACTGAATCAAGGCATTTACTAACATCTGACAAGCTTTGCTCGCACCCTCACATTCCACAACCATAAAATAATCTGTTTATGAGAACTCTTAGTCTCGAAGTCCATGAAGCGTACAAATTACCATATCTGATCCCAACTCCACTGCTCGAACATATATCACACCCCTAATACTCAATCATTCCACGAGGGATACCCCTAAAATTCTTTTGTGCCATCAAGCAAACTAGAATATCAGCAGTCGATCCAACAAGAGAGCGCCGCAACACCAATAAAGCACCCTCAACTCAAACAGATTGCCCTTTCTGAAATGTATACCCTCATCAAGACGCACCAATTAGTGATACCACTTATCTAGTCATCTAGAACTGTCCATGCTGCCCAAGAATTTATGACCTTCATTCCAGAGCTGAATTGAGACCCCACACATGCAAATCTCAATCTCCACCCAACATACCACATACCCATGCCATCCTATGATAAATATGAGAACTTCATGCTCCCTTTCGAGCCACAAGAAACTACGTACTCAACTAGACAAGAACTTTCCATTTGATCCCATTTAGAAGCAAAAATCACTATACATCACCTGCACCTCACGCCAGTAGAAAATATACATCTCTAACCGTGGCAGAAACCATCAGAAACTATCTGAATACTATTTGTACAACACCAATCCGTCAGGACTGAATCTTTATAACTCAACCTAGCTACGCAGGTCACCCAAACCCAAGAGGATCGCTAAGAAACACCTATAAAAACTCATTTCCTCATAAACACCTAAAGAACTAATCATATCCCTTACCATGCCGGTCCGGCCTACTACAAAGCTGTCCTTTTTATCCAAGTTCCTTCTGACTTACCTTCGAATTGATACTTCTCCTTGCCATAATACCGCAATTCTCAACCTAGACTCACCACACGAGACCCAAGCATAAGACCATACCACCTAAGTCTCGTAAGCCGCTGAATACTCTTTCAGATATACCCAAAAGTACCACATTCAAAATACTTACCCTGAACAGACTTTCTGCGAATCTAAAGCCATTACCTTCACTTTCCTGATACTGATATGTAGAATCCATGATAATGTAGAAATGCCACAAGTCTTGACACCCTCCAACGCAAATCCCAGTTCTAGCCAAATACACACCTTGAAGGTTACCAATTGATATATATAACCCTGAATCCGTCAGAACCATCCTCGAGAGTCATCCACTCTACACAAATATCAATTACATTGATCAAGCAGACAGAACAACTTGGCCCATTTGCACACCAACATACTAGGGAGTAATCCACACACTTGAAGCAACAAGCAAATTCATACACTACACACACTACACCTTTTACAAGTACCACTCAATCATCCAATAGAATCCATTTACCCATATAGTACATTACAACCTGTATCGAAGAATTTCCATTACTCGAGTCATCCCCAGACTCCACCTCTGCAGGTCATATCTGATTCACCAATATACCTCAAAACGAAAACAATACAACACCTAGTTGTTCAATCAACTTACCACTAGAAGGCTCCCCCACTTGGCTCAAAGCCATAGGTCAAAACAATCAATAACTCACAATGCCCATACGCTAACACCGCCGTCAATCACAGTGAGATTCAACTAATTCCTTCATAAGCTCATATATAACTCAAACCATTTAACATCTCAAATCATCTGCAATCTCGCATTCACCATTGCAATAGTCGTGCCAACTTCCACAGGCAATCTAAACTCAACTTACAACATATAACAATTACTGATAAAAGAGAACTTGCTACAAAACCACCTAAGGGTAACACAACCTCAGGATACCCCGCGGGAGATAACCCCGCCTGTTTAGCCTCAAACTGATATACTCTCTATAACCTTCCAAAAATCATAACTTTCACGCAATCACTATATCCTTCTACATCTAAACACAACCAACGCCTACCCTAGAGACATCACAATACGCGATGTAAGAACCTGATGCTGATGGCATAACTAACACTGGAGCTGTGGCCAAAGGAATCTTGAGCTTCTAGGAGCTCTACCCACACTCGTTTGACCACCTGAATATCCTCACTGGACACCACGTGCCCCAAGAATGCTACTGAAGTGAGCAAAAAAATTCACACTTGGAGAACTTTGCATACAGATCCTACTCCATCAATCTCTATCATACCCTCCTCAATGCTGAGTATGCTCCTCTTGGCTACGTGAGTACGTCAGGATTATATCAATGAATACAATAATGAAGGAGTGTAATTACATCTGGAATACATTGTTAATCCGATACATGAACGCTACTAGGGCATTGGTCAGCCCAAAAGACCTCACCGGGAACTCCTAACACAACAAGAAGATTCCACTTCCCTCCACAACTAAACTACACGAATAGGTCCTTCAATACACTCACAACTCGAGGCCATTCGCCAACTCGAGACAGAAATCAAGCACTCAATAATCCTTGCTACATATCAAACCAATTATCGTTGTCACAATCAACAATTTGAACACATCTCACCATCGAATCGCACTCGCCACATAGCCATCGGGTCACAAAATTCCACCAATAAGGACACAAACGGACATACAAGTCCCAAATATATGTACTCGCACAATCGAAGTCTCAGCACTCATCCCACAGACAAAAACCCGGTCCCAAGTCATCCTGAATGGCCCATTGTAAACATGCTAAAATCAAATATCGCACCTCACGAACTCGTGGAAGTCACAAGACGTCAATGCACAACTGATACCGAACGCTCACGTGCGCATTCGAATACATGGAAGGAATTCAAATATTTACGCTTTAGGTCAAATAATGGATTCGCACGACAAGAATTCAAGAAGGTGAGATTTTTTCATAAGGGTTCTGTATCCTCTCGAAGATAAGTACAGACATCTCCGTACCAATCCGCAAGACTCTACTAAACCTGTTCATGAATGGTGAGACCTATTTCTAGGGCTCTGATACTAACTTGTCACGACCCCAAAATACCCAGTCGTGATGACGCCTATCGTGAAATCAGGCAAGCCATACATTTCCTTTGTTAAAAGCTATTTTCAGAAAATCTACTATATTTGCAGCAAGAGTCTCATGTTTAATCAGCATTTAAGAGTTTAATCATCATTAAGAAACATAAGCCCAAGTAAAAACCAAAACCCAGATCTAGTGTCACCGAGTCATGAGCTACTACAACGTAAGAATGTCAAAATACAAACTAGACAACATAGTCTGAAATGATAAAAGTGTGACAGGAAGATAGAGAAGGAGAAGACGAGGCTGCGATCTCCAGCTGCTACCTCGATGACTCAGAAAGAAACTCTGACAGCCGCTCAACAACCACTACCGGGTCCCGATGTACCTGGATATGCACACGAGGTGCAGGGGGTAACGTGAGTACACCAACTCAAAAGTAACGAACCCAAAATATGGGCTGAGAGGTAGTGGCCAACTAAACCTCAACAATTATAATAATCAGCGTACAAAAATTAGACTTGTTCACAGTTTATCAGATAATGAAACAAACATATTCCAGATATGACCAGTATCTCATGCATAACCTAGTATACTCTACATGCAAATATGTATATATACTAGTGTGGAAAATCACAAAGTGCTCACAACCCTCACACCGAAGTCCACTCAGTACTGTATATCGGTTTCAGGCTCAGGGAAGATCCATCCCGGTTTATGCATAAACATTGGTGACCGTGGTCACTCGGTACTAAGGAAAAACTCCAGTCCAGCCCCACGGAGAAGATCCATCTCCGGAATACAACACTCGGACAAGATCCATGTCCAGGGATGATCCATCCTTCACATATCATCAACTTCGGACAAGATCCATGTCCAGGGAAAATCCATCCCTCACATATTATCAACTTCGGACAAGATCCATGTCCAGGGAAGATCCATCCCTCAATATCAATGCGCTCACTAGGGGATAAGTCAGGCCACAAATCACTCGGTGCACGCCCTCACGCCCGTCACTTGGCATGTGCGTCACCTAATTATATTCATATAGCATATAGTTCGGGGTTTCGAACCCTCAGTACCAAGTTCGGAAACGTTACTTACCTCAGAACCGGCTAAACTCCTAGCCCACAGTGCCTTTGCCTCTAGACTCATCCTTCGAGTGCTCCAAATCTACCAAAAATCAGATTTATATGATTAATATGTGCCAAGGAACAAAGCACACTCGAAAATTATCAAATTGAACCAAAAATCCCAAAATTGGCCAAACCCGACCCCCAGGCCCACGTCTCGTAATTCAATAAAAACTATTAAAACTAGAATCCTTATTCCCTCACGAGTCTACCCATATCAAATTCATCAAAATCTGACCTCAATTGCCCATTCAAATCACCAAAAGAAATTCTCAAACTTTCCTCCCAAATCACTCCAATTTCCACTCTAATTTCTCAAATTAAATGGTGAAATTCAAGACTAAATCATGAAATTAAACCAAATGTGAGTGAAGAATACTTACCCCAATAACTCCACTGAAAATCCTCTCAAATTTCACCTTCTCCCGAGCTCTCCAATGGGTTTTTGAAAATATAGACTAAACTCTCGTTTTTGAACTTAAAAGAATTCTGCCCAGTTATTACCCTTCGTGAACGCGGTTACAGCCTCGCGTTCGCAAAGCACAAAAATTCAAATTCTCAAATTCCTCTTTCACGAATGCGAGCTCCTTCCCGCGAACGCGAAGCTTCAACTGCCAAGCCTTCGCGAACGCAACGCCTCCTACGCGAACAACCCCCTGAGGTCCCAACTACTCCAACTTTCCTCTTCGCGAACGTGCGCCTTCTGGTGCGAACGCGTAGAACAACTCTCCAAACCTCCGTGTTGGCATCCTCATCCCACGAATGCATAGCACAAAAATCCCAGCTCACTATTTGCTCATCACAAACACGAGACCCCACCGCGAACGCGAAGAGCATTTCTCTGCAACAAAAACACTAGAAAATCTGTTATCTCAAAAATCCAAAAATTGATCCGCTAACCACTCGAAACTTACCCGAGGCCCTCGGGACCTCAACCAAACATGACAAATAAGGGTGGCAGGGGGGTCGGGCCCGCGGGACAAATGGGCTAGCGGGCTAAACGGGCCTTCAAATTGGACATGTGAGCCCGGGCCCGGCAGGCGGGCCTGGGCCGGGCAAAGCGGGCCCAACGATCAAAATTCAATTTTTTTTTTTAAAAAAAAAAATGGCCAACGGCCAGAATTTTAAAATCTAGCCGTTTGAGCCTCAAAAGAGCCGTTTGGCATGTTTAAAAAATAGCCAAATGGCCCCCAAACTTTATTTTAACCCCAAACTTTTTATAATTATACTTTTTCCCTTTTCTCAACTATAAATACCCCCTCATTCTTTCATTTTTACTCACAAATTCATCAATCTCTCTCTAATTTCTTTTATTATTGCTTACTTTATTATTGCAAATTGTGAAAAATTGTGAAGTTGGTGAATTGAAGTATTCAAGTCTTCAACATTATACAATTTTCAAGAAGTTGTTCGTCAATTCGGTAAACTCGTTCCAACTCTTAAGTTTTGTTTGTTTAATTTGTTTTCCTTATAATTAATATGGCCTTTTCTTTGAAAAAAATGTTTAGTGGTAAGGGAAAATCTAAAGTCGGTGAATCTAGTGGCCAAGCTACTACTCCTCCCCCGGCTCCCCGACGTAGATCTGTTACCCGTCCTCCCCCACCTATTATTCTTGATAGTGATAACCCTTGTTTTCAATTTACTGATAGTCAGTTTATACATGATCTTTCACCAGATTCACAATTAAATGATGAATATATGAATACTTTTTATGGTAATCCAACTATCGATGAAAATGATGAGGAAAATGATGATTTAGATGAAACTCAACCCGATTTAGATGATACACCTACTAGTCTTCTTTTTAACCAAACTGATAATAATCCAAAGATGCCCCGGCTGACCCTCCTGTAGTAACCCCTACTTCTAATAGACAACGTGCTAAACAGACCGAAACATCTCTTGTTTGGCATTTTTTTTTACTCAACTAAGAGATCAAAATAAGGCTAAGTGTAAAACTTGTGGGCTGTTGATGTCTCATAAATTTAATGACCACCGTGGCGGTACGGGTAGTTTGAGTAGACACATACTGAAACACCCTGAAGCTAAAATTAAATTTCAACAAATGAAAGCTCAGCAAGAGGGGACTAGTGTAGGTACTCAGGTTAACCCTAGTACCGGGTCAAATCTAGTTCAACCGGGAATTAACACTGTTACCGGTGGCATTTTATATTACGATCCAAATAAAGATCGTGAAGAATTGGCAAAAATGGATACTGTTACGTGCTTACCATATAGTTTTCCCTCTAACCATCACTCTGTCCATTATATTAGAAGAATTTTTAATCCTACTTATAAAGGATGTCCTGCACAACCGTAAAATCTGATATTTATAAATATAAACATGAATATGAATAATATTTACGCTATTTATTTACTCATATTAGTCCCACTTTCGAACACACTTCTAAGTCCCAAGTCACCTAACTGAGCTATATGATCCATAAAATCCACATCCCGAGGTCGTTTTCCTATAAGTCAACTCTCTGTTGACTTTTCCAACTATTAAGCCAATTTAAGAGACTAAGTGTCTCAATTCTCACCACGACCACTCCCAACCCGAACCAACCAATCCAACATAACATAAATAGGCTAAGCATTACATGAAAAAGCAGAAACAGAGAAAATAAGGCTAATCTCACGGAACGACCGGTCGGGTCGTTACAATTATGATTATAATTGGAATAATGTTATTTTAACACCTCTTTTGGACAACTTTTCCTACTCCTTTCTAGGTTCATCTTTCGCATCATAGTAATTTAATTGGATAATTACTCCATGTGCACTTGTAAACACGAGCTTTAGTTTTTTTCATGTCAGTGCGAAATGCGTCAGACTGGTATACTTTGGGTCTACTACTGTTTAGCCCCAAAAATAGTATTTTTTAGAAATAATTCAGGTTTCTAAGAACAATTTATTTTATTTTTCTAAATATAATTAATATGAAAAGGAATAACTATAATAGAAAAACTGAGAGAATAAGGAAATAGAAATCTTATTGATGATTATCGTTTTCTTCCGGTAAGAAAGAACAACATTTCTAGTGACAGATAATAACAAGAATAATAATAATTGACAGTACAACTTAGCAGTTTTTTAGATGGAGATACAAGTTATGGAAAGAGGATTTATATAGTAGTACAATTTGTAACCTCTTACCCTATTTAGTTCCTGCCCATAATTACTATTATTAAAGTAATTACTCATTAAGTGGGTGATTTGTAAGGGGTCGAGGCAATAATAGCAAATCGCGCACAATCAAGGATTCAATTAATTTATTTCCATATTTGTAACTATTAGTTACATTTCCATTTATGCGACCTCCAATGACCTTAATTATCAGGCCCAGCCTATTTTCTCTAACATGCATGGTATCTTGATAGATGATCTCGTGGGTGTTGTTCATATCTGCTTTGCATATCATTCTTCTTTATTACTTCGACTCCTATGAAGCCTACTATTATAATATTAGTCCACGTGGTAAGTTTATTTTCCACAAATACAACTGCATGTGTTCAATCGAAACAAGACCTAATTAAGATGTTTAAATGAAAAATCATACTTTAGGTGTCTCAGTATATTTTTAGTCTTTTTTTATTTCTCAACCATCATTTGAAAGACACACATCCAATTTATTCAGGTTTCGTTTGACACCTTCTTTCTTATTTTATTTTTTCCCGTTAATGCATTGTTGGAGAGAAAAAAAAATATTATTTATTGTTAGTAGAGTGTGTTCATAATCAGAAAATTATATAAGCAAACAAACATTAATTCAATAAACAAAATAGAAAATAATTCTGAGCCTACAAGTTGCTTGTATCCTTAAGGAATTTAATCTCCTCGCTGTTGCCTAAGGTTATGGATTACTTCCTCCCAGGATAGAACAAAAAATCTATTTTGTAATATTTGCAATCGAAATTACATAACTTTAGAAAACTCAACAAATGGAGAAAATCACACTTGTCACTTTATTTATTTGGACAAACAATGCAAAAATGTAGAAAAGAGGGGAAAAGTATTCAGATTTTCCATGTTTGAAAAATGAGGCCGAGCCTCTAAATTTATAGACATGAAAGGGTGAGATGAAGATGTGCAATTCAAGTGCCTCTTCCATTTCCCATTCACATCCATTCACGAAACCTAACAATCCTCAACATGAATGGCGAATGGCAACATGTTTAAAAAAACATGCAAAACAACTTGTGTGATTCGCAAGTAGGATTAATCGCATCTGGATAAGTAGGTTTCCGTTTGGACTTTTCGTAGTGAACATATGTCGAATATACTCGGTCAATCAGTAGATTTGAAATTTTTGAACCGTCGATCTTTGGTGTATACCTAAACAATCATAAGTCACACAATCAACCATTAATCGTCTTTGGTTCTCATTATTGTGTTCGTTTCAGCTATGACTATCGCTTGGTTTTATAAGTGCAGAGAAAATTGGCCTTACAAAACTCTCCTTGAAGAGGCTAACACTTCACACTTACATAGGTGATTCCTAAACTCGTTATCCCATAAATACACTATTTGATATACATTGTATCAAACTTAGAAACCATTAAAAAAACCTTAACGCTTTATCCTTGGTACTGAACATTGTCTCATCATGAGAATGGACCAAAAAATATTGATTTGACAATATTAAACCGTCATTAATGACTTTGTTTGATCTCCTTGAACATAGATGTTGGGATCTCATGTCTTCTAGGTAAAGTTACCGCCACAATGGCTTGTCCTCGGCCATAGTCTCATTCCCCTCGATGATCTTTCAACTACCTCTCTCTAGTTAGGCCTTTTGTTTAAAAATGGATCCGACACATTATCGCTTGACTTCACATAGTCAACTATGATAATTTTCCTAGAGAATAATTGCCTAACGGTTTTATGCCCTCGTCGTATATGACGAGATTTTTCGTTATACATAATGCTCCCAGTCCTTCTTATTGTCACTTGACCATCACAATGTATGCATATATGTACATATATTTTGGGATAAGATGAAAATTCTTCAAGAAGTTCCGGAGCCATTCAACTTCTTCACCATCCTTGTCTAAGACTGTAAACTCAACCTCCATTGTAGAGCGACAATGCATGTTTGTTTGGACGATTTCCAAGACACTGCTCCTCCATTGATTATAAAAATATATCCACTTGTGGATTTAGTTTAGGTTGATCCGGTGATCCAATTTGCATCACTATACCCCTCAATAACCACATTATACTTAATATAGTGCAATGTATAGTCACTGATATTTCAAATATCCCAAAACTCATTTTATTGTCATGACAGGTCAATGCAAACTTCTTTATGTCGTAGACTAATACGTCTCGACTTCCTATTGCATATCAGATTATTGCCTACACATAATGTATCAATAGTATCTAATAACAACTACTGAAATAGTTGGCATCAATTGTGGCCGCAACTTTTTAATATATAACACATTTTGCAACCATTCCGCGTTTTACTAACATTTGTATGCTATATATTCATATTCCACTATAGAATACATGTTATACGATATGCAAATTATAACATCTTCATTCATGAAGCAAATCCAACTTGTTATGGACTTTTATCATTTTCATTGGTTGGTTCACTTATAGACCAACGTATTAATACATTCGTTCATGAACGATATTATCCATACAAAAGTGTACATGAGCCTTTTTATGAAAAGTCACAACCTTTATAGTGACATCCTTTCATAAAAGAATTAAACATTACAATTTTTCAAGAAAGAAAACAACCTTCCGAGAAAGACACGTGACCAATTTCCAAATTGGTAGTTTTATCAACTAGCCTTCACTATGACTGAACAAGTAGTGAGTTTACCGACTACCATGTTGATTTTCACTATTTGTGAGAATATATACATCATGTCTAACACTAGATTTTGTCATGCATACGCTAAACGCCCGCACATTTAAAATATTTTATGTGCTTTTTCTATTGGTCGTTATCAACATATCATCCACTTAACAATATTAATTGGCAAAATTTCTCATGTTATTGGTTTGAGTGCTTGTTTTAGTCTGTAAAGTGATTTAACAAGTGTGCACACCTTTTTTTTCCCACAACAACCACCAATCTTTCAGGTTGTTCCATATAAATTTCTTCCTCTAAATCTCAATTTAAGAAAGTTGTCTTTACATTCATTTGATGGATTTCAAGACCATATACCATAGTCAATGCTACTAATATTCATATGTACGTAATACTCGTAATCGATGAGTATGTTCCAAAATAGTCAAGGCATTCTCACTGTCTATACTATTTGACATTAGGTCTTGCCTTATACATGTCAATAGTGCCATCATCTTTTATTTTTCTCTTGAAAATCCATTTGGAACCCAATGGTTTAAGATCAACTAACTCCCAAGTATGGTTATTTAATATGGATTCTAGCTCACTATTAACTGCTTCGTTCCGAGGAAGACATAACTTCTTTTAAAGTTTGACGTTCATTGTCCAACAAGAATGTCAGAAAATTCGATCCAAAGGAAGTAGTTGTCCTTTGACGTTTACTATGTATTGGATTTTCTTCATTAAAGGTACTTTCCTTTGCTTATTTCCGAGGTCACTTAGATTTTTCACTAGACGACTCACAATCCTTTTTATACGGATAAATATTTTTTCAAAAAATTGAGCATTATCTAATTCAATTACCATATTAATATGAATGTCAAAATTTTCTGATTTATGAACCAGAAAACGATATGCCTTACTATTTGTTGCATATCCTATGAAAGCGCAATCAACCATTTTTGCCCAATCTTAACCCTTTTGGGTTTAGGGACTTGCACTTTAGCCAAATAACCCCACACTTTGAAATATTTCAAGTAGGGTAAATCAAAACTTATCAATAAGGCACACATCGTCTTCTTTAACGTTCTATTCTTTCTTCCCGCAATTCCATTAGATTGCGGTGAGTAAGGGCTAGTTGTTTGGTGAATAATATATTATTTCAAACATATTTCTTCAAAAGACATTCATACTTTCCACCCCTATTGCTTTGTAGAGCCAACCACATAAAATATTATTTGTGTCATGACACAACCATAATTAATAATTGGTGAAATTTTTGATCTTCAAACCGAGCAATATCTGATACAACCAAATTTAATAAACAATGAGATTTTAATCTTCAAACCATGTAATATATGCCATAATCAAATTTATTAAACTGTGAAATTTTTAATCTTCAAAACGTGTTATAAATAGAGTAGAAAATCACTAAGATCATCATCTCCAATACGAGTAAAAAGTGTTAAATATGAGTTTCAATGATGAAAAATAATATATCACATTTGGTGCAGGATCACAAGGGATAAAGGAAGAAGCAAAGGAAGAATCAACGATTAAAGATGAAAAAGGAAGCAACAGAGATCCGGAAGAAGAATCAATCAATGATTTGATAGATAATTGACGGAAGCAATTATAGGAAGGTCCCAAATCAAAGGGAAACAAGATTGAAAAGTGCTACACTGGAGATCGTTGGAGCCAGAAATCGAGGGATCTATCGCTGATCACTCAAGTAACGGAAAGATATTCCTAGTGGATGAAAAGCCTGTCAAGACCACAAATAAAGAAAGATTAAAGGAAACTTGACTTTATTCTTAGAAAGAATCAATTTATGATTGCTTTCAAGAATCAACTCCCTTGAGTTTGTAATCTCTCAAGATTCACCTCAATCAAGAGTCAGGAATGCCTCACCAAGTATATATACATATGTTCCAGACTTGAAGAGAATATACTTTGAAAAAACTATTATCACTCTTTGTTCTACTCCAAACAAGCACTGTACTTCTCCTTAGATCTGCTGTGTAATTAGTGAGAGAAGAAAGAGAGATAAACACTGGTGAGGCATTGTATCAACAAGAGAAAAGTGACATAGAAACTGAGCCGTTAGTGTAAAGCTACATCAACCATCTTGTACTCAAGATACTTCAAATATTGAAAGAGATCACCCTTGTAACCCAAGAGGACTGGACGCAGGATTCACATTGAATCCGAACCGGTATAAAAATCACGGTGTCTTTATTTCCTACTCTTCATTTCTGCATTATTATTATTATTATTATTATTATTATTATTATTATTATTATTATTATTATTATTATTATTATTATTATTATTATTATTATTATTATTATTATTATTATTATTATTATTATTATTATTATTATTATTATTATTATTATTATTATTATTATTATTATTATTATTATTATTATTATTATTATTATTATTATTATTATTATTATTATTATTATTATTATTATTATTATTATTATTATTATTATTATTATTATTATTATTATTATTATTATTATTATTATTATTATTATTATTATTATTATTATTATTATTATTATTATTATTATTATTATTATTATTATTATTATTATTATTATTATTATTATTATTATTATTATTATTATTATTATTATTATTATTATTATTATTATTATTATTATTATTATTATTATTATTGTTTTTATCTTTAGTCGACTAATTGAAAAACTAGTCATCTATTTAGAATACTAAAAATAAAATCATCAATTAACCCCCTCTCTTTTACTTTCAATTGGTATTAGAGCTAGCCTCACACTTTTTGCTTAACAACTTGTGAGAAAAGATCATGGCAAATCATGTAACTGGCAGAGCACTTTTTGAAGAAGGAACGTCGCAATTTAGACCACCATATTTCAATGGACAACACTTTTCTCATTGGAAAGTGCGAATGGAAATATATGCAATATCCTATGATGTCAAAGTATGGCACGTTATCAAAAATGGGAACTATCCACTACCAACAACAGCTCAACCACCGGCTGATCCGAAAGATATATATGAATACACAGACGAACAAATGGCAGTTATTCAGGTTAATGCTAAGGCACATAATTTAATATATAATGCTATAGGTGAAGAGGAGCATGAGAAAATCTCAAGTTGTGATACAACCAAACAAATGTGGGATAAACTGAAGTTACTTATGAAGGAATCAACAAAGTGAAAGAAACTCACATTAACATGTTGGTTCATGACTATGAACTCCTCCAGATGAAAGAAGGAGAATCCAATGAGGAAATGTTTGCAAGGTTCAGCAAAATCATTAGCGATCTAAAAGCCTTTGGTAAACCAAACTCAAGTGGTTATCAAGTTTGGAAAATTCTAAGAAGTCTACCTACCACTTTGTAGACAAAAGTAGTTGCATTCTAATCTCAAGATCTAAACAAAATTTCATATGACGAGCTTCGAGGAGATCTTATAACATTTGAGAAAACACATCTCAAGAAAACAAACTAGGAAGAAAAGAAGAAAGTAGTTCCTTTCAAAGCTACAACTAAAAGACCTGAAAATGATATTGATGACGACCCAGAAACTCTTGAAGAAGAGATTGCCATGGTATCAAGGAACATTGATGGTTTAATGAGAAGATATAGAAACACAAGAAGGGGTAGGATGCCACCCAGGCGAACCATGCAATACAATGAACAAGGCAAGAATGATGGAAAATGTTATGAGTGTGGAAGGTATGGTCATGTTCAAGTTAAATGCCCAGATCTTAAAAGAAAGGTTTCCAGAGGATTCAATAAAAACAAATCATTCGGAAGATGGAGTGATGAAGACAGTTCAGAACACGAAGAAATATCAAATCTGTGCTTCATGACCATTCTTGAAAACGACATGAACAAATACTCGGGCTACTGGACCGATAAAGATGCAAACAACGATGAATGCAAAGAAGATAGTGAAAATTGTTTCATGGCACGAGGTGAAACAAGCAAGGTAAGATCTTATAAAGGTGATAACTGTAATAAATTGTAGGATATTCTTGACCTTACCCTAAAAGAGTCTCAAAAAATGATGAATTAACTAAGGAGACTCAATAGGGAAAAGAAAAACTGGGAACTCAAGCTTGAAGTGTGTGAAATCGAAAGAGATGTACTTCAAGATGAAGTTAAGGAATTGCAAATGAAACTTAGTGGCATGCGCAAGTACACTAGTCATAGTGCTGTCAAGTCTTACCAAGTGACATACAAGTCAACTAGAAAAGCCGATTAGAGCTGAGTCCACAAGTACTAACACAAGTGGTATATCAAAAACTAGATCAACCCCTATTTGTCATTACTGTAACAAAATTGGACATAAATATTCTTTATGTCGATTTCGCAAATCTAATGTTTCAAGATTGATTTGGAAACCCAAAAACAATCATGATCTTAGTAGAACTAACCAACAAGGTCCCAAGCAAGCTTGAGTACCTAAAAGAAAGTGATAATTCTATTTTGCAAGAACACCACAGAAAGAGACGCAAAGGAAAATAATACTTAGATAATGTGTGTTCCAGTCACATGACATGTGACAAAAACCTGTTCAAAGAAGTTACTATGATAAATAGAGGAAGTGTCAAATTTGGTGATGATTCAAAAGGAAAGATAGTTGGAACTAACATAGTTCCATTCAATAACAACTATGATATCATTGAAGTATCATGGAGGAGAATTCGAAAGCAAAGTATTTGATGATTTTTGCAATGATCAAGGATATAATCACTACTTCTCAGCTCCAAGATCACCTCAACATAATGGAGTAGTTGAGCGGAAAATAGAACTCTACCTAATATGGACAAAACAATGATATTGGAACATTCCCTGCCAAACCACTTTTGGGCAGAAGCAGTAAGCAAATCCTGTCACATTCTCAACAGATGTCTTATAAGACCTATCTTGAAGAAAACTCCATATGAATTATGGAAAGGTAACGACCCAACATAGGCTATTTTCATCCTTTTGGAAGGTAGTGCTTTATCCACAACAACTGTAAGGACAATCTTAGAAAATTTAATCCAAGAAGTGATGAAGGTATCTTTATGGATTATTCCATAAAAAGTAGACCTTTTAGAGTTTATAATAAACACACTTTATTTGTAGAAGAATCAGTACATGTCATATTTGATGAAAATAACACTACGGTCGAGAAAGGAATTATTGTAGGTGATGAAGATATCAGTCAAGAAACATCAGAGTCAAGCAAATCTCAAAAGTCGACTGATAAGACATACAGCGTCACAAAATCGACTAATGAACATGTTAACAGTCAATTAGAATCACAGAAAGAGTCAACTACTCATAGATTTCAAAACGTCCAAATCAGTGGAGAAGTGAACCGGAATATCCTCAAAAGTTTAGCATAGGAGATCCAAGTAAAGGAATGAAAACCAGGGGAACTCTCAAGAAAAAGGCAAATGTAGCACTCATCTCTCAGATTGAACCAAATAAGGTTGAGGAAGCCTTAAAAGACTCAAGTTGGGTACAATTAATGCAGGAGGAGCATGATCAGTTTGATAAAAATCAAGTCTGGGAAGTGCTATCTAAGCTTGCAAATGCTACTGTAGTTAGAACAAAATGGGTTTTCAGAAGTATGCTTAACAAATATGGAAAGGTTGTGAGATACAAGCCAAATTAGTAGCCCAAGGCTACTCGCAGCAGGAAGGAGTTGACTACGATGAAACCTTTTCTCTAGTAGCTCGACTAGAGTCTATACAGATTTTTCTTGAATATGCATCCTTCGAACGATTTATACTTTTCCATATGGATGTAAAAAGTGCCTTTTTAAATGGATTTATTTATTAGGAGGTATATGTAAAACAAAATCATGGATTTGAAGACTCAAAATTCCCTTACCATGTGTATAAGTTGACTATAGCTCTGTATGGACTCAAATAAGCTCCACGAGCCTGATACGAAAGGCTTATCTCATTTTTACTTGACCATGGCTTTATAAGAGGTAAAGTATATACTACATTATTTATCAAAAGATCATCAGGAGGTAATCTTATTATTCAAGTTTACGTTGATGATATTATCTGCGGAAGTGCTAACACTCTTTTGTGCAAGGAATTCGTAGTCTTATGCAAAGTGAGTTTGAAATGAGCATGATGGGAGAGCTTACATTTTTCCTTGGACATCAAATTTGACAATCTGAAGAAGGAACTTTTGTGTGCCAGACGAAATATACAAAGGAATTAATTCAAAAGTTTGGCATGAGCAATGCCAAAGCAATTGGTACACCAATGAGCCAGTCAACAAGTCTCGACGAGGACGAAAAAGGAAATCCAGTTAATGAAACTAAATATCGTGGAATGATTGGCTCTTTTCTTTATTTGACTTCCAGTCGACCGAATTATGTTTAGTATGTGTCAATGTGCCAGGATTCAGTTAGCTCCTAAGGAACCACATCAAACTTCAGTAAAGAGAATAATTTTTTATCTCATCGGAACTATCTCTTATGGACTATGGTAACCACATTCTAACAATTTTAAGATGGAAAGTTTTTCAAATGCTGATCTTGCAGGATATAATAAAGACAAAAAAGCACTAGCGGAACATGTCAATTACTGGGAAAGGCATTAATATCATGGAACAAATAGAAACAAGGCTCAATGCCATTATCCACCATAGAGGCAGAATATATTGCCATCGGGAAATGCTGTGCATAGTAACTGTGGATGTCTCATCAACTTGGTGACTATAAGCTATTTTTTAAACCTATTCAAATATTTTGTGATAACTCTAGTGCTATATGTCTCTCAAAAAAATATGTGCATCATTATAGGGCTAAGCATATAGACATTAAACATTATTTCATTAGAAATTATGTCCTTAAGAAAAATATATAATTATCTTTTGTTGGCACCACTGATCAATTAACAGACATTGTTTCTAAGACTTTATTTGAATATAGATTTTTCTCCCTAAGAGAACTACTTGGCATTGTTTCGCTTGATCATAAAAATTAGGATCTATGTGTTAATTTTAATCCTTGCGTGTCACGACCCAAAATTCATACGGTCGTGATGGCGCAGTACACCGCTGTCAGGCAAGTCACTCATTAATTGGTTGAAGTAAATCTATATTTTATCATTTTCGAAATCGTTACCTTTCATTGCATTTCATAATTAAATAGATAAATCTTCGTTAATTGAATACGACAGGTAATCAATTCAGTTTAATCAATTAAATCCCAACACATCCCCAGAACCCGGTGACACAAGTACATGAGCAACTTCTAAGAGTTTTATACAATTATACAACGTTTTTCCGAGGTACAAATTGAACAAAGACTTTAAAATAAAGTGCAAATACATAGAAGGGAGACTCTGTCAGCTGCGGAACGCCTCCGGATGACGCAACCCATCTAAGTATCCACGTCAACCACTGTATTATGAAGGTACCTGTGCAACAAAATGCACATCAAGTGTAGTATGAGTACCAAAACAACGTGTACTCAGTAAGTATCCCGCCTAACCTCAAAGAGGTAGTGACGAGAGGTCAAATTAGACACTTGCTATAAGTCAGTCTAGTATAATTTAAGTGAGAAGCTAAGCATGAGTATCATAATCAATTAATCAAATAATCGGATATTAGGAACATCAATAACTATCAATTTGATCCACATTTTTCACATTTAAACCTTCGTCATTTCAGTTGGCCATTAAATAATAATCAGGAGTAATAAGTATAGACTTATTTCACGTTCTTATATATAAATTACGATTCTTTTTAACGGGCAAATTCATAACTCTTTAGACCAATAAACAAGTATAAGTATTAGGAAATATGCAACATTTATCATGTGCAACAAATATGCCGTGGGTCGAACGGCGCGAACCAACAATATTAAACTGTGCCCTGCCGAGGGTCGAACGACTCGAACCATAGATGCATCTATTTTTCCCTCTCGCAAATCGATCATGTGACGCGATCAACATAATAACAATACGGCTAGCCTGCTCGCGAATCATACCTGCGACTCAGGTGCTCATATGTACACGTATTCACATAAAAGATCCATATTTTATTCAAGAAAACAGTTTCTCATAGAAGTGATAAAATTCTCTTTAATTAAACATGAAGATAGTATTTAGAATATTTTTCTAGAAATTCGTTTGCCAAGTTTTAACAATATTCAATAAAATAACCTTGCCAGGAACACAATAATCCACGGGGAAATCCATCCTCTTTCTAAATGATTAAGAAGAGTACAACCAAACCTTTTTAGGAAAATAAATTACCAATTCCATAGCATTATCAGCCTAAAATTATGATAGGATCACATGTACAACACGTAAAGCATGCTAGTGGGTCCTAGACTACCTGGACATGGCATAACAGTAGCTACGCACGGACTCCAGTCACCTTGTGCGTATGTATACCCCGTAAATAATTGCATATATTTATTTAGTTCACCTAGGGGGACAATTCCCCCTCACAAGGTTAGAAAGGAGACTTACCTCGCTCCGAAATTCCATAAACGGCCTCCAAGCCTTCCCGACGACTCCAATCGATGCACAACGCTCCAAAACTACCCAAATAATGATAAACCAATGAAAATATACTCAAATATTTGCTAAAAATTCAGATTATATAATTTCCCAGCTCCGCTCAGTGAATTGACTAAAATTCCCTCGGGCCCATGTGCCCAGATTCCAAAATTTCGCGAAGATAAACTCTACCCATAGCATTACTAGCTCAAATACACAATTTACTCCTAATTCCATGCTCAAATTCGTGGAAAAATCCAATTTATCAAGTTCTAGGTTTCCTTCAAAATCCCCATGTTTTCCCACAATTTTCATGTTCAAAATCCATGAAATAACCTTGTATTTAACTTGGAAATAAGTAGAAAACATCTTACCTCTGAAGCTTGATGAAACCCCCCTTGAAATGCTCTCCAAAATTTCCTATAGCCATTGAAAAATGAGAGAGAAATGCCAAAATCCCGTTTTTAAATTGAACACTGGCCAGGCCATTTTCGCACCTGCGATCCAACACCCGCACCTGCGATTCTGCAGGTGCGACCAAACCTCCGCACCTGCGGCCTCCTCAGCTCCAGCCCAAATATCGCACCTGCGACGCCCTTAGCCGCACCTGCGGCCAAAGCCTCGCAGGTGGGATTACACGAGATGACAACAAGCTTCAGCCCCTTTTTCCAACTTCACTTTGATCCGCTAATCACCCGGAATCCACCCGGGCCCCCGGGACCCCGTCTAATCATACCAACCTATTACAAAACATAACACGGAGTTGCTCGAAGCCTCAAATTACATCAAACAACATCGAAATGATGAATCGCTCCCCGATCCAAATCTTTAAGAACTTGAAACTCCAAACTTCCACATTCGATGCCGAAAACCGTCAAATCACCTTCAATTGACCCCAAATTTTGCACACAAGTCATATTCGACATTACGGACCTGCTCCAACTTCCGGAATCACATTCCAACCCCGAAATCAAAATTTCCACTTCCGGTCTAATTCTTCAAAACCTTCAAATTCTAACTTTAGCCAAATAACCTCAAATCGACTTCCGGATCTCCGAATTCACTTCCGATCGCGCTCCCAATTCCAGAATCACCATACAAAGCTATTCCCAAACTTGGGATCCCAAACGGACATCAAGTTCATTGAAATGCGCTTTAAGCCAAATTTAGGAAATTCCTTCAAAAGTGCTGATTTCCACAATATACACCAAAATGCTCCCGGGTTATCCATAAACCCGGCCCGGACATACTCCCTACTCCGAAATCATCATACGAACTTGTTGGAACCTTGAATCCTGATCCTGAGGTGTTTTGCTCAAAATTTCAATCGTAATCAATTTCTTCAACTTAAGGCTTCCGAAATGAGAATTTCCCTTTAAATTTAACTCTGAACTTCCTGAATTTCGTTTCTGACCACACACACAAATCACAATACCTGAAATGGAGTTGTTCATGACTTCTAACCGCTGAACGATGCGCTAGAGCTCAAAATGACCGGTCGGGTCGTACCGGTCGGGTCGTTACATTGCGTGTCTAATGTTTTTAGTTTTATTCTTTCTGTAAGTATGTATTAATTAAGCGCTTCTTATTTCCCTCTCTTTTCCCATCAGTCACAAATTTTAAGAAAGGAAAATCAATCATCATGAACCTTCATTGACACCCTTTCCTTTCCTGCACTCAACCATCAAAATCCCTTCTTTTTAATCCTCAGAACCATTATCCCCTTTCTTCATTGTTCCTATTGCTCAAAAACCCTTCCCCAAAATCCTTTAAACCCTTATTCAAAATCCTTCAATGGATAAACACTCCAAGAATCCATCTGCCTCCATTATAAAAAGTACTCGTTCTAAGGGAAAACCCACTTCTCAACCTCTAGAAAAAGTAGACCTAGGGTCTCATCACTCAGAAGGGTTCGACTCTTTTCAGGCATAACTATATGACCACTCTCACCGAATATGAGAAAAAGCTCTTAGCAAAAGGCCCATGGAATACCCCATTAAATCTTTTAATCCCAAGAAATCCAAAATAGACATCTCGAGTTCTCTAGAGTCCGATCTCAATTTCTGGGATACCCCAAACAGGAATTTATTTGTTTCTCTAAAAGACAAGCCCATTGCTTACGACAGAGTAATCGACCTTGATAACATGTAGGCCCTCAATTGTAAGGTAAATGATCTATTTGTTATTCAAGGATGGTATAAATTTGTAACCATCCGACCGGTCGTTTTGAGAACTTAAGCTCCGTTCGTCGGCACACGACCTTGAGCAACTTCACATTATATATATCGACATGTGTGCATGGTTGGATTCAACTACCGGATGATTCAGAGTCAAATTGGAAGAAGGGTTCTAGTTTTTGGAAGCTTAAGCGGTGAAATTTGACCGGAATTTGATTTTTGTGATATCGGGGTCGGAATGCGATTCCAAGAGTTGACGCAACTCTGTTATGTCTTTTGGGACTTGTTTGCAAAATTTGGCACCATTCCGGATTGTATTGATAGGTTTCGGCACGAGTGTTAGGAGTTGGAAGAATTCAAAGTCCATAAGCTCGATTCATGGTGCGATCCATAGTTTTGTCATGTTTTGACGAGATTTGAGACATCGAGCGAGTCCGTGTTAGGTTATATGACTTTTTTGTGTGTTTAGACGGGGACCCGGGGGCCTCGGGTGTGTTCCAGGTGGACTACAGGTCATTTATCCCTTGTTTTGAACTGCTGTTTTCTGGTGTCTGATGTTCTTTATCGCGATGGCCGTGCTCCTTTTGCGATCGCGATGCGTCTCTGCTGACCGTTTCAATTTCCTTATCCAAGTTCGCGTTAAAGTCCTCAACATTGCGTAGCTTTGTACTTTCCCCTCTTGGCATTCGCGTATTCTATTACGCGTTCGCGTAGTAGAGACCAGGCTTTGAGCATTGGTACTCGTTACTCTTTGCGTTCGCATGATGCTCTTCGCGATCGCAGAAGCCTGTCTGCCCCTTATACGTGATCACATACGCCCTTTCGCGATCGCATAGCATATTTTTGACCAGTAGCTATTTTCTTCTACGCGATCAGGATGGACAAAAATCTGGGCAGGCAGATTACATTCTCAAATTGAGGGTTACACCATTTTTATCACATCTTGACTTCTATAGCTCGGTTTTGGGTGATTCTTGGTGGTGTTTTCAAGAAATTAGATTGGGTAAGTGTTCTTCGCTTAGAATTAAACATATTCCATGATTTAATCCTTGGTTTTATCATTTAAATTGTGTTTTTAGTTGGGGAAAATTTTGGTTTTTGAAGAAATTCCCAAAATGCAATTTTCACGATTTGAGGGACGAAATGGCATCGAAATTTGACAATTTTTGTATGGTTGAACTCACATTGGAATGGGTGTTCGGATTTTGTAAAATTTGTCAGGTTCCGAGGTGTGGGCTCGGGGGTTGACTTTTGGGTCAGTTTTAGATTTTTGTAAAGATTAAAACTTTATTATCCAGAATAGTTCCTTATAAGTTTTATGTGTGCTTTGAAGTTGTTCTAGTTGGATTTGAGCCGTCCGGAGGTCTTTCCACCCAAGAAGTGCATTTTAGAGTATCAGTCTGTCGTCTTTGAGGTAAGTATCTTCCCTAACATTGTGTAGGGGACTTCCCCTTAGGATTTGAGTCCTCTATGTTAATGTAGCCCGTGCATGTGATAAGTAGTGATTTGTGCTTACTATTTACTCCCGTTTTCTTGGGTTTTGAGACAAAATTGACTAAAATACTCCCTCAAACTGATGCAAGTTGTTCAAATTGCAGGAATTGAGTTGAATTGTGAATGTTGATCTAAAAGGACTCAAAAAGGAGCAAAACTTGCATTATCCCAGTACCCAGCAGAACCACTACAACGTTCACTATTCCGCTTTAGCGTTTGTCATTTTGCTGCCGCGGATTTCCAACCTCTGCCCCGTTGCCAAACTTTAGAGAGATGATTTTTTAGGCAATGCTCACTGCTGACCGCGCTGCTTTTCCGCTGCAGCGGTTTCTCTACCGTTGCAGCATCCAATATTACACTTGGAGCGTTTGTTAAACTTCAGAGAGTCAGCGAGATTGGGGTTTCACATTTTTGCGGTCAGTACTTTTCCGCTGGCGCGTTTTAGCCACCACTGCAGTGCTTCAGTATTTCGCTGGGCGCAAAATGGAGAATCAGAGAGTCTTCAAGGTCCAAGACCGTTGCAACGGCCATTATTCCGCTGCAGTGGAAGCCAATCCGCTGCAATTCTCAGAAATACGTTGGGAGTGAAATCTCCGTAGGGGCAATTTTGTCCAGTATTTTTAGCATAGTATAAATATATTTTTTTCTCATGTTTTGGTCATCAACTGTTAGGAGGAACACATGAACAATGGTTTTTGTCTATTTTGAGCAATTTTAGCCTAGTTCTTACAATAGTTCTTAGATTTCTATCTTGTAATTTACATTTATGAGTTGAATTTCATCTTCTATTTTAGTTTCTTCTTCAATTATGAGTAGCTAGACCCTTAAACTAGGGTTGTGACCCAACCCTAGTGTGGGTAACTAATGGGTCTTCCATTTTAGGATGATTTTGTGTATGGGTGTTTGATTTTTAGTCTAATTTATACATAATTCTCATATTTAGTGGTTGCAAATCTATTTCTTGCCTTCATGACTAGGGTTACTCTTGAGAAAGATGACTCAAGTCTAGGTAGTTAGGCTAGCAAGGTATTGGGGTGAGCTCAAGAGATTGATAGCTCCAGTAAAAGGGTGGATGCAAGAGATAGCTACACCCGATTTGAGCCATTTCATTTGATTTATTGAAACACCCAATTGTGCTTGAGAAGGCCAATTTGGGCAAAGTCACCCAAATTACTGAGAGGTATTGGGTGAGCAAATTAGCATGAGGTTATGTCATTCACCCACAATTCAAAGGGTTATCATCGATTTTAGACCCCATCAGTCACTCACCTAGGAGTAAGTTGCAATCCCAGTGCTTTTTATTAATTGATAAAATCCACACAAAAAAAGATCATAGCTAGATAGATAATAGTCTTTTTAATTTAAAACTTAGTATAATAACAAACCTTTATGATCAGAAGTGTAATTAAGAACATTAAACACCATTAGGCCAAATAGACACTCAACTCCCATTTACATAGCTCCCCGTGGAAATCGATCCCAACCCGTTCGGGTAAAAGCTGCTTCGACCCATTCCTTGCTACTTATTGTGGTATAGGTGGGCGACGATCACTTTTTGGCACCATTGCCGGGGAGTTATAACGGTGTTGACTATCTATTTGAGTAGTTGTGTAGATTGTTTTTCTTTCCTTATTTTTGCTAATTTGTGTTTTTAAATCAATCCAGGTACATATAGCTGATCCTTTAGGAAATGTTATACCGGTGAGGAGGTATATGACAACGGAGAGGATGAATTAAGTAAAGTACCTCCACCTCCAAGACGGGGCCGACAGACCAATCCTAATGATGATATTCCAGACCCTCCCTGCCTCCTCCTCCCAGAGTTGCTCCTCGGGTGCTTCCAAACGAGGGGTATGCAAGTGCTATTGTCCCGCCCAGTATCCGGGCGGGCAACTTCCAAATCACTAATGTCATGTTGACACTCCTTGAGCAACATGGGTATTTCACGGGAGCTCCCCATCAAAATGCCTACAAGCACTTAAAGGGCTTTGTGGACACATGTTGGGGAAGCAAACAAACCAATTTATCAGAGGATGCCTTGAGGCTCAAATTATTTCCTTTCTCTCTCTGAGGGAAAGCCCTGGATTGGCTTGAGCGACTCCCCAATCATTCTATCTCTACATGAGATGAATTGGCGGATAAGTTCATTGCCAAGTTTTTCTCCCCCGGGTACATGGCGGATTTGAAGGACGAGATATTGGCATTCAAGCAAGAACCGAATGAGCCTCTTCATGAAATTTGGGAACCCTATAGAACTATGGTCAAAGAGTTCCCAAACAATGACATGACGGAGGCTATGATGCAACAGACTTTCTACTGAGGCATCAATACCACCAATCAGTGTGTGGTCAACCAACTCTCTGGAGGCGACTTTATGAAGCTGACTTACACTGACGCATGTGACATCTTAGATAAAATGGCTGACACTTCGTCAGCATGGCATAGTAGAGCAAATGTGCCCCAGGGTGATCCAAGTGTTATTAATCTCCACAAAGAGCTTCAAGATCATGGGCAAGAAATTGCCGAGCTTACCACCACCATGAATCAACTTGCTAAGGTGAAACTTCAACAAATACAAGGGCCGAAGCAAGTGCATGCTTTGGAGGGGGTAAATCTTTTGGTGAACAAGCGAAGGCCTCATGGGAATCAAGTGCAAAACAACAATGACCAATGTGACCAAGGAGTGAGTGGGTATAATCAAGAAGATTCCTATGATGAGCAAAATGAAGATGTAATGTATGCAAATGATTTTCAAGGGCAAAGAAACAATCAAGGGAACAACCAAAGTTGGAATAATCAAAGGCAAGGTAATTGAAACAACAATAACAACTCAAGCAATTGGGGGAACAACAATCAATAATGGGGTGGAAATAACAACAATTAGAGCGGGAACAACAATTGGGGTGGAAATGGAAATCAGGGGTAGGGTTTTCAAAGGCCCCGATGTATCAACAACCCAACAATCCACCTTCCTATAAATCACAAGGACAAGGTTCATCAAGCAATGATATGGGTAGGATCGAGCAAATGTTCAAAAAAATGATGGAACGCAATGCGGGTTCGGATGCTCAACTTGCCTCCCATAACACCTCCATCCGAAATCTTGAAGTTAAAATGGGACAAATTTCACATGCCTTGAACACACGACCGAAGGGAGCACTACCTAGTGATATGGTGGTGAACCCTAAGGGAGGAAACAACAACAACAATACCGGCCATGCGATGGAGGTGACCACAAGGAGTGGTCGAGGCGGTGAGGCTAGTTCTTCAAAGCAAAAGAGAGTTGTTAATGATGGTGATTACTTGAAATAAGATGAGATTCCAATTGAATTTGAAAACGTGGTTGAAGTGCCGGTGAATAATGAATTGAGGATTGACATTGACGCCAACGAGGAGGAATTACAAGATGACGTGAACCCGTCTAGGGAACACGTTATTGACATACCCGAGCTGGTTATGCCAAAAGCTAAGGCATCATTGCCTAGGCATCCTCCTCCTTATCCTCAAAGGTTGGCAAAACAAAATATGGAGAATCAATTCAAGAAATTTATAGATATGATGAAGATCTTGTCTATCAACGTACCATTAGTTGAAGCTCTAGAACAAATGCCCGGGTATGCCAAGTTTATGAATGAATTGGTCACAAAGAAAAGGTCAATGGAGTGCGAGACAATAAAAATGACTCACCAAGTGAGTGAAATAGTACATTCAATGGCACCCAAACTTGAAGACCCCGGAGCATTCACCATTCCTTGTACAATTAGTAGCGCGGATTTTGCCAAGGCATTATGCGACTTGGGAGCTAGCATCAATTTGATGCCTTATTCAGTTTTCAAAACCTTGGGAATTGGTTAATCTAGGGAAACTTCTATGAGACTTCAAATGGCGGATCGATCTATGAAGCGGCCTTTGGGAATCATTGATGATGTCTTGGTGCAGGTTGACAAATTCATCTTGCCCGCGGATTTTGTTATCTTAGATTGTGAGGTAGATTATGAAGTTTCAATCATCTTAGGAAGACCTTTCCTTGCAACGGGGAAGGCATTGGTAGACGTGGAGGCTAGTGAGCTTACCTTCCGGGTGGGCAATGAAAAGGTCGTTTTTCACGTTTGTAAGTCAATGAATCAACCCAATATCACAGAGTTGTGTTCTTTCATGGACCTCATTGCTGAGGTCATAATTGATGAAACAAGCTCAATGATCAATGTTGAAGACCTCGTGGAAGCAGTGATCTTGAATCATGATGATATTGTAGTGGATGGCTTGACCGAGTGTACCAATGCTCTACAAGCCATGGGTTCTTATTCATATGGTCCTCGCAAGTTATCCTTGGATTTGGAGAATCGGAAAACTCCTCCGACAAAGCCTTCAATTGAAGATCCATCTACCCTGGAATTGAAGCCACTTCCACCACACCTCAGGTATGAATTTTTGGGTCCTTCTCGTACTTTACCTGTTATACTTTCATCTTGCCTAACCAAATTGCAGGTAGAATCTACACTCAAAGTGCTAGAAAGGAGAAAAAACGCCATAGGTTGGACACTTGCTGATATTCGGGGCATCAGCCCCGCCTTCTGTATGTACAAGATCATTCTTGAAGATGGATCAAGGCCTTCCGTAGAACACCAACTGAGGCTAAATGAGGCAATACGGGAGGTTGTCAAGAAAGAGATAATCAAGTGGATCGATGCTGGGGTCATCTACCCAATCTCTGTTAGTGCTTGGACTTCTCCAGTCCAATGTGTTCCTAAAAATGGTGGCATGAACGTTGTTCAGAATGACAAGAATGAGCTTATTCCAACCACGACCGTGACTGGTTGGCGGGTGTGTATAGACTACCGCAAATTGAACAAGGTGACCCACAAGGATCACTTCCCTTTGCCTTTCTTGGACCAAATGCTTGACAGACTTGTGAGGAGAGATTTCTATTGCTTCTTGGACGGGTATTCAGGCTATAATCAAATCTTGATAGCTCCAGAAGACCAGGAAAAAACTACCTTCACCTGTCCCTATGAGACATTTGCTTTCTCAAGAATTCCATTAAGCTTATGCAATGCACCCGCCACATTTCAGCGGTGCATGATGGCAATTTTCACTGATATGGTTGAAGAATTCTTGGAGGTTTTAATGGATGACTTCAGCGTGGTAGGGGATTCTTTTGAGGAATGCTTGAAAAATATTGATAAAGTCCTTGCCCGTTGTGAAGAAACAAACCTCGTATTGAATTGGGAAAAATTCCATTTCATGGTTGAAGAGGGGATAGTCCTTGGCCACAAAATCTAAAGAGATGGTATTGAAGTTGATAAATCCAAGATAGAGGTTATTTCCAAATTGCCACCTCCAACCTCGGTGAAGGGAATCCGTAGCTTTCTTGGGCATGCAGGGTTCTACCTGCACTTCATTAAAGACTTCTCGAAGGTGGTGAATCCTCTTTGGAAGCTATTGAAAAAATATGCCAAGTTCAACTTTGATGAAAATTGTATGAGAGAATTAGATTTGTTGAAGCAAAAGCTAACTACCACGCCAATTATCACCGTGCCAAATCGTAGCTCTCCTTTCGAGCTCATGTGTGATTCGAGTGATGTGGCAGTGGGTGCAATTTTGGGCCAAAGGGTGAACAATATCTTTCACCCCATTTACTATGCAAGCAAGACCATGAACTCATCCAAAATGAAATACACCGTCACCGAAAAAGAATTGCTGGCTATAGTCTTTGCAATGGAGAAATTCAGACCTTACCTTATGAGCGCCAAGGTGATAGTTCACACCGATCATGCGGCACTTTGGTACTTAATGATGAAGTGGATTCAAAGGCGAGACTTATGCGGTGGGTGTTATTGCTTCAAGAGTTTGACCTAGAAATTGTTGAGAAGAAGGGGAATGAGAACCAAGTTTCCGACCATCTATCCTATTTGGAAGAGCAAGGGAGGCCAAGTGATGGCCTTGAGATCAATGATAGCTTTCCATACGAACAGTTTCTCTCCATCTCTATGGATGATATGCCATGGTTCGCGGACATCGCAAACTACCTTGTCACCGGTGTTGTCCCGTTTGAGCTCTCTTCTAACCAAAGGAAGAAGCTTAGACGAGACAACTTGGATTATTATTGGGATGAGCTGTATTTGTTCAAAATATGCAATGATGGTGTCATTCGGCATTGTGTCCCCAAAGAATAACAAGTGTCAATTCTTGAGTCTTGCCACTCCTCACCTTGTGGTGGTCATTATGGAGGGGAAAGAACAACTTCAAAGGTCTTGAGTTGTGGTTTCTTTTGGCCTACTTTTTACAAGGATGCTCGTGAATTTGTTAAGTGGTGTGATGAATTCCAAAGAATGGGCGGCATATCCAAGAAAGATGAAATGCCCCTCACTACAATCCTTGAGGTCGATATTTTCGATGTGTGGGGTATTGATTTTATGGGCCCCTTTGTTAGCTCATGCGGAAAAACCTACATACTCGTGGCGGTGGACTATGTTTCGAAATGGGTTGAAGCAGTATCTCTACCCAACAATGAGGCCCAAAGTGTGGTTGGTTTTCTAAGGAGAATATTTTCACAAGACTTGGGACACCCCGTGCCATCATCAGTGACCGGGGGGGGGGTCTCTTTTTTGCAACAGGGCTTTTAATTCATTTCTAGCCAAGTATGGGGTTAATCATAAAGTGTCTACTTTGTACCATCCTCAGGCTAGTGGACATGTTGAAATGTCTAATCCAGAAATCAAAAACATTTTGGCCAAGAAAGTGAATGCTAATCGGGCTGATTGGTCCCGAAAGCTTGATGATGCTCTTTGGGCGTACATGACTGCCTTCAAAACCCCAATCGATATGTCTCCGTACCGGTTGGTGTATGGCAAAGCATTTCATCTACCAGTGGAATTGGAGCACAAGGCACTTTGGGCATTAAAGAAGTTGAACTTGGATTGGGATACAACTGCAAATCTTAGAGTTGATCACCTCAATGAGCTAGATGAGTTTAGATTCCATGCCTATGCTAGATCTTCTTTGTACAAAGATAAAATGAAATACTTGCACGACAAATATGCCAAAGAACGGGAGTTCAAAGTGGGAGACTTGGTTCTTCTTTTCAATTCAAGGCTTCGTCTCTTCCCGGGCAAACTCAAGTCCAAGTGGAGTGGTCCGTTTGAAGTGGCATTGGTCACACCCTTTGGTGCTCTTGATCTCAAAAACAAGAATGGGGAGATTTTTCGTGTGAATGGGCACCGGGTCAAGCATTATCTGGGTAAATTTGAAGATAGCCACGTGGTGGATTTGCTGAAATTCCTTTGAACATAGTAACATACGTCGTGCCTAGACGTTAAATCAGGCGCTTCTTGGGAGGCAACCCAAGTGTTTTGTTTTCTTTCTTTTTGTTGCTTTTGTTAGAATAGATTTTCTGTGGGCTAACCAGTTGTGAAGTTGATGTAGGACTTAGTGGATACAGTGCAAGATCAAATCCGGAACAGTGAGACAAAATGTGAATTTCGATGCACCGATCAAATTTCCGCTGATAGCGTCTATCAAACGCTGCAGTGAAACTTTGCCGCTGACAGCGGTCAAATTGGCCAAAAATACCAACTCTTTAAATCTCCAAAACGCCGCAGCGATTACTTTTCCGCTGTCAGTGGTGGTATTCCTCTTTAGCGGCGAAATTTCGCTGACATCGGTGAGGGCCAGTACGCAGCAGTTCCAAAAGAGCAAAAGCGCGGTCAGCGGTAAAAATCCGCTGCCGCGCTAGGTCGGTCGGTCTGGGTCCCACACCATTAGTATAAATACTAAGGCCCCCCCTCTTTTACCTTTTTCGCTCATTTTCTTACCATCCCAACATAGTTATTGCTCATCCTACCTCTTCATCTATTATTGGTATGTACTCATGATTTGTTTTTAGTTAACATTTGTTCTTAGTTTTAGTGTGTTTTTATTCTTTGTTCTTTTTTTAGAGTTAATTGAGCCCTAATTTTTAAGAATGAATCATCATTGAGTGCTACAATTGTGGGGTAATGATTTCTGGTCCTCTATGTATTTATAGGGTTCTTCATATTTGTGTTCCATGTTTAATTTTGCAACAAAAAAAAATTAAATTTTATGAACCTTAGTTTGAATTTGACCATCAGTGCACTGTTACGATGAACACCGCTGCATCGTTTCAAATTTCCTCTGACAACGGAGTCCTCAAACCTTAGTGTTGTAAACCCTAGGATTCCGCTGCAACGGTAAAAATTCCGCTGTCAGTGGTGCTCTTTCCGCTGCAACGGACAAATTTTCGCTGTCAGCATTTTGTTTGTTCAGAAAAGTAAAGGCTCCTGTTTCCCTTGTGACCGCTGCAGCAGACAAAATTCCGGTGTCAGCGATGGCTAAATGGTGCATCGGTCCAATTTTTCGCAGTCAGCGCTTCCGAAGTTCACAGAGTGGGTAGTCTGACCCCCACTCTTTCACTGCAGCGGTCAAAATTCTGGTGTTAACGGTGCCCATTCTGTTGCAGCAGTCATTTATCTGTTGACAGCGGATCTCTTGTCTGTGCACTATTTTCCTCTCTACTTCTGTACTGTCTAAGCTTTAATTGGGTACTCATGTACAATGTTTTAACAACTTTTGCGACTTGTTTTGAAAAGAACGATGAGATCATGGGGAGGAGCTGACAAGAAACCCGGGAGAGGCGACCCTTCAAGTGGTCGGGGCAAAGGAAAACAATAAAATCCCTTGGGTCCGACACATGCAATCGGAAAAAACAGAAAAGGAAAAGGAAAAGCCGTGAAGAGTCAGATTCTAGTGAGTATGTGCCTTCTCGGGAAGCTTCAGAGGGATAGAGTGGAGCAGCCTTAGCAGCTGCATTGTCAAAGCCAAGGAGACTCGTCAACGAGCCCACTAGCTCTAAATCATATGAGGATTCTTCCAGTCACTCAGCTACTCTCGAGGACAGAGGTGCAGCAGCCCAATCAACAACCCCTCCTTCCATCAACCTCGACAGTTCAGATGAAGCACCTGATGATGGAAGAGGTGGGGATACACTAGTGCAGACCACTTTAAAAGCAAGAAACCCGTTGGTGTGGTAGGACCGGTTTGTCTCTGAACTGGCCTACCACCATTTTAGAGAATGGTGGCCCCAAAGATCTCTCATCCCTGAAAGGCCGTTCATCATCAAGGATCTCCTACCCCTCAACCCCAATGTGAGGAAGCAGTTTATAGAAAGAGAGGGGTGGGAATTCTTTACAAGCAAAGTGGAAGATGCTAATGAATATGTTGTGAAGGAATTCTATACAAACGTGGACCACACAAGAAGGGACACATATCTTACTAAGGTTCGCAACAAGAAAGTTTTGTACAATGGCAAGGAATTTACTGACTATACGAGTTTCGCGGATGAAGATGAGACTCGTTACTTGGAGAAGGTGGATATGTAAGATTTGGCTCGTCCATGGTTGGCCTCAGTCATAGCTAACCCGGTGACTACACCAGCATGGTTGGTAGCAGGCACCCCCATCAAAAGGAACACACTGAGTTTTGAGGCCAGAGGATGGGCCACTTTTGTTTGCAGCAGGATAGACCCGATACTCCATGACAGTGATATGCCCCTTTCTAGGTCGGTGATAGTGGGTGCTATTATGGATAGTATCCCGATTAACGTCGAAAATATCATGTCCAGGGTGATAGACCGGATTGTGCAGAGGAATGAGGCCTCCTATACCTTTCCCAACTTCCTCACTATCTATTTCTGGGACAATGAAGTTGATGAGAGGGATTTTGACACTACAGTAAAGCCCTGGTCTGCTTTCTCATGGTATAGTTTGAAGGGGTCAGCCAACCCCAAGGAGAAAGGGAAAGCCACCACATCTTCATCCTCTGGTACTTCCACTGCCACAGAGCCTTCAGCTGCTTGTGAAGGCTCCATTGCTTCTGAGGGACCCTCTGCTGCTGCCGTCCCTGAGCCTCTGTCGGATCCTTCCATGTCCATACCAGTCTTAGTGTCATCATCTTTAACTTAACCTCAGACGACCTTGAGGGTGTCTAAGACTCTAGCTGGTATCACCAACTGGCTGCAGGTAGCTTCTTCCAAGCTTTCTGACCTTTCTACCACTGTTGTAGCCTAGTCAGCTCCAGCACCTATTGTATTGCCTCCTACTTTGGAGAACACGTTGAAGATCTTGGTGGATAACCAAACAAAAATCATGGAGACATTGGATAGACAGGAGAAGGATATCTAATATTGGGGAAAATATGTGAAAAATATGAAGAAGTCCCAGGATGAAATGAAGAAGGTACAGGTGAAGATGCAGGAAACTCAAGCTGCCTTGAAGAAGGAGGTGGCAAAGGTCGTAGCTGCGGGGGACATCCCCCTTGATCTATTGTTGGGAGAGCCAGGACCCACTGACCAGGGCACGCATGCTGAGAAGGCAGACCTTCCACCAACACAGTTCGTAGGAGAGCCATCCCGCAGACTGATGACATGGAGATTCAACTCGAGGAGTCCGAGGGCCAGACCTCCGTACTGCCACAGGACCCTACTACCACTACCGGCACATTGCCTTCTTCACCACCTCCAGTTGATCCTTCACCCATGTAGTTAGAGGCACCATAGGAAGTTTACTTTTACTCTCTCTCACCCCTTTCCCATGATCTATATTTTTGGCTAGTTAGCATTGAGGACAATTCTTGCTCTTATTGGAGGGGGTGGCCTCTATTTGATTGTTGATGATTCAGACATTTTTATTATTTTGGTCTGTAATAACTGTTGATACTATTTTTCTTTCCTTATTTACATTCCCGTACTTTTTAATTTTGGTATGTATATATTCAGATTCCGTATCATATGTATATATTCATTTCTAATTTTCCATTGTAAATATTCATTTCTAATTTTCGTATTTTCTACTTTATAACTTCTTTAGCTTTTTCATTTGTAGTTTAACTTCTTATTTCCTTTAATAGCTTCTTTTATTTATTTATTATTATTTATAAATTCTTCTTTACCTTTTGCGCTGTCAATAAACCCCTGGTTTTCTTAAGTCCACAGTTCTTTCCAGGGGTGGAAATTATGCGAACCGTGTGTCTCTTCCCTACGACAGACGGTGTGACGACCTTCTTAAGGGATTGAGTCATTTTTGTTTTGTTTTTGTTTTTGTTTTCTTTTGTTTCAGTAGTAGTGGATAAATGTGATTCAAATAAAGCTTCACTTGGCACCAACAGACTTACATTTGACCTCATGGTTAAAGACAAATTACAAATGAGGCTAGTTCTAGTTGTGACCCTTAGAGTCTTGAGTTGACTGAAACTGTCGTCAGATGATGTAAATGGCCAAAATTGAGTTTTCAATTTGAACCAAGGTTGTTGTGGGCCCTCGACTTGATACTATTTAACAATCCTGAGGTTTGTGAGGTGAGGTTTGAAATTTCATATCCCGAGTGCCGTACCTAAAAGTCTAGAACTTGCCCCAAGTGTTTTTCTAGGCGAAATCTTAAGTGAGCTCGACTTGTGAGATGATCATAAGACTTCCTTGACTCCCTACTGAAATTGAAAGACTTTCATAGCCTACCTTGACAAGATCCCTAGTCAACCCCTTTTGAGCCTGAGCCGATATGTTCAAAAACAACATTGTGAACCTTCATCCGTTCTCTAATGACCCTCTCTTGGCACCCATTTTTTTCTTGAGCACTCTTGATGAATAATAGGCAAAAATCATAAGTTTGGGGGAGAGAAGAGGAAATTCATAGTGATGAAGGGCATTGTAGTAAAAGAAAAAATGTCCAACGAAAAGGTTGAAAAGAAAAATGAACAAGTAAAAAAAAAAAGAAAATAAAGAAGAAAAATGAACCAACAAGAAAAGCAAAAGGTTGAAAAAGGGCTTGGAATGATGAAAAAGAAAGAAAAAGGAAGAAAATTTGAGCTCCAAGTGAAAGAAAAAGCGACAATGAGTCTCTCTAAGTTTCCCAAGGAAAATGTGTGACTCAAAGAGTCGAGAAAAACATGTGCCGAAATGTGAAAAATTGGAGTGCTTAAGGAGAGATGTTCTACCAAAGTTCACCATGTCTAAATTTGATCCAAAAAAACCTCCATTACATCCTGACAAAGCCCTATAGGATCTCAAGTTGACTGGGCTTATATTAGTGGTGATTTACACGAGGGGCAAGCCTATGGTACTTAAGGCCGGACTTGAGGAATTCTTTATAGAGTGAAGAGAGAGCCCCATGATAAACCCAATTCAGAGAGTTCATTCTTTATGGTGAGGAGAGCCTATGGAGAGTAGAGCAGAAAGAGTCTGGGATCCACAGTGATTAATGTGAAAGATAGAAGCTCTTTGACAACTTGAGTCAACTCTTGAAGATCTGGTGTCACATTAGATCTAGTGAGCTAGAAAATCATTGCATAATATTGTCAATAGTGCATTTGTGTTTGTAACGACCCGACCGGTCGTTTTGAGAATTTAAGCTCCGTTTGCTAGCGTAAGATCTTGAACAGCTTCAAATTGTGTATATCAACCTGTGTGCGTGGTTGGATTCAGTTACCGGATAATCCGAAGTCGAATTGGGAGGAGAATTTAAATTTTTGAAGCCTAGGTGATGGAAGTTGACCGGAGGTTTGAATTTGGTGTAAACGGCCTCGGAATGAGTTTTGGTTAATGACAGCAACTTCGTATGATGATTTTGGGCTTAGGCGCACGTCCGGAATTAGTTTTAGAGGTCCATAGAGTGATTTGAGGTAATTTGGCAAAAATTAGAATTTCGGCGATTTCGGCCGATAGGTGAAATTTTGATATCAGGCTCGGATTGAAATTCCGGGAATGGCTGTGTCATGACCCAGAATCCTAATCCGAGTTGTGATGGCGCCCAACGGCGGGGTTAGGAAAGCCAACACAAATTACACTAAGTGATACCCTTCCCATCTAATTAAACAAGTCNATGCTGCTAGGAAGTTGCCGGGAAAGCAGCTCACCATGAAGAATGACCACGCTATCAATATCTAGCACCGACCTGATAGCCAGACGTGAAAGCCTCCGGACCTGTACAGTCAGGTACAGAAAAGAAAAGAAAATACAACATGAGTACATATTAAATAAATATGTACCCAGTGAGTATCCCGCCTAAACTCAAAGAAGTAGTGACGAGAGGTTGACTCGATACTCACTAAGGTCTAGCAGTGATAACATATGATAGAATATGATGAAATACAGTAGGCATATCAGGGAAATAAGCAACAAGTATATATATCAAAAGCAGAAAAAAAAATACAAACAATTTCTGAACTAAACAATAAAGCACTTTCAAGGTAAGACCACCGAACGAAACAATAATCACAAATTCTTAGATCCGCCGTGGCGTACGACTCTCTCCCATAAGGTACCTTCTACACTCGCTGTGGCGCACGGCCTGATACCATATTCATTTTAATTTTTTTTCAACACTTCCGTGGCGTACGACCCGATCCCATGTATTTCATAATTTCTCAACACTGTCGTGGAGTACGACCCGATCCCATATATATTCGATTACTTGCAATACTGCCATGGCGTACAGACCGCTCCCATGTATTTCACAATTTCTTTTCAGCTCTGCCATGGCGTACGACCCGATCCCATATATTTTCAATTACTTTCAACATTGCCGTGGCGTACGGCCAGCTCCCATGTATTTCACAATTTCTTTTCAACTCTGTCGTGGCGTACGGCCCAATCCCATATATTTTCACAATTTCTACTTACCATAAGGCCTCAGAAGAATAACACGATGCTAAAACATAGTTTCATGGTACATATGGCGTCACAATAAATCATATGAAGCATTTCAAGGAAAACATATAAGGCATTACGAGAAAAACATATTTAAGGCATTACAAGAAAAGCGTACAAGGCATTACGAGAAAGCATGTAAGGCATTACGAGAAACATACAAGGCATGGTGTGGGCCTAACTACTCGGACATAACAATAATAGCCGCTACGTACGGGCTCTCATTAGTTGGCGCGTACGTAACCCCCAAACAATTTACACATAGCATTTACATCACCTTATGGGGACAATTCCCTCTTACAAGGTTAGAAAGGAGACTCACTTCGTGTCGAATCTACCCCTCGGACCACAATTGCGCCTGAAACTCCGAACTCCATACCCGAGGACTCACAACTAGTCAAAAGGTGTGAAATTAGATCAATGCATGCACAATGTGAGAAATTATCCTAGTTATTCAATAAAATCGCTATTCTTGACGAATTTCCAATTTCCACCCCCAGTCTCTCATGATCGAATTCCGAAAATTCTCGAAGGGATCACTCACCCTTAGCCTAAGGATCACTAAGGTGTCATTTCTACTTGAATTCATGGCCTAAAATGGAAAGTTACAAAATCCGCAAGAACCCTAAAATTTCTACCTAATTCTATGATTTTTAGATGATTTAGTAGTGAATTTAACTAGGAATTAATGTTAAAGCTAGAAGATTATGGGGTTTAACTTACCTCTTACAGTGGGTGGTCATGGGAGGTGCTGCCCAAACTTGGATGCTCTCTAATGGAAGTTGATGGTGGGTAAAAATGAAGGAAACCCGTAATTTGGATATTTAAAAGGGGCTGGCAACAGTGATTTCCGCACCTGCGACCTTGGGACCGCAGGTGCAGTCCCGCACCTGCGAGAAAATCACCGCCCCTGCGGAAAAGGGCCTGGGACCCTGTCATCGAGCCTCCGGAAGAAGGGCCGCGCCTGCGATGGGGGTCGCACCTGCGAAGGCTGGACCGCAAGTGCACACTCGCACCTGCGACTGGGAGACCGCAGGTGCGGTCACACCAGGAGCAGCCACACCAGTAGTGGATGTTTCTGGTTTTTGGCCCCGTGCGGGGTCCGGGAAGCACGTGGGCCCACCTGAGCCTCTGTCCAAATATACCAACAAGTCTGTATTCATGACACGGACTCGCTCGAACTCCCGGAACATGGAAAACAACAACGAAACTCAAAATTCAACCCCAAAACCAAATTGAATCAAAACTAAGAACTTGAAATTCTAGAATTCACTTCAATGCGCAGAACCGGCCTAAACTACTCGGAATGACTTCAAATTTTGCAGACAAGTTATAAATGACATGATGGAACTATTACCGGTCACGGAATTTCATTCGGACTCGGGAACATAAAATCACCTTTCAAGCCAAATTTCAAATTCTTTAAAAACCTCAAAACTTCATTAACTCCAATTTTCCTTATTTTGATCCGAAACCAATCAAATCAAGTCCGTTTCTTACCAAATTTTGCAGATAACTTAAATAACAATATTGAACCTGTTCCGAGCACCGAAATCATAATACGGGCCCGGCAGCACATGTTCACATCAAGGTTCCTTTTCATAAGCCTTTAATATTTTTATAAAAACAATTCTCTTTTAAAATTTATTTCTCGGACTTGGGTCCTCGGAATTCGATTTCGTGCATACGCCCAAGTCCTATATTTTCCTACGGACCTTCCGGGACCGTCGAATCACAGATCCGGGTCCGTTTACCAAAAATGTTGACCAAAGTCAACTTTATTCAATTAATTTATCAATAATTTAACTCTTAATCAAGTTTTTACATAAAGTCTTCCCGGCTACGCGCCCGGGCTGCGCATGCACATCGAGGTGAGATTAATGGAGGCTTTTGGGGCCTCGGAACACAGTCAAAATTAGATGCACATAAGATGGCCCCTTTTTGGGTCATCACAAACTATAAGTCTATTGTATTATATGTGACGTGTCTGCAAAAAATTTCACGTCATTCCGGGTTGATTGATAGGTTTCGGCACGAGTTTTGATATTTGAAGTTTTGAAAATTCATAAGTTTGATTTTTTGTTTGATCCGTCGTTTTGGTGTTGTTTTATGTGTTTTGAAACCTCGAGCGAGTCCGTGTTAGGTTATATGACTTGTTTGAGTGGTTACATGGGGTCCCAGGGGCCCCGGGTGTGATTCAGATAGGCTTCGTGTCATTTTTCTCTTATTTGTCACTGTTGTTATCTGTCAGCTGATTTCCTTCTCCGCGTTCGCGTCCTCTCGAACGCGTTTGCGATGAGTTATGGTGGAGGTGCTTCGCGTTTGCATCATAGCCCACGCGTTCGCGAAGGGTCTTTTCTGGGCAGCCCAATTTCCCCTTCTTCGCATTCACATAACCCTTGTGCGTTCGCATAAGCCCTGCTCTCTTGTTCATCGCATTCACACTCATCATGTCATGTTCGCGAAGGGGTTTATTTCTTGGGCAGCCTTAGCTCCTTCTATGCGTTCGCATCTCTTCCTACGCGTTTGCGTATGTTCCTATTCCTCTTCTTCGCATTCGCGTACACAGTGTCATGTTCGCAATGAACAACAAGGCAGACTCACCTTCCCTTCTTCGTGAACACATCCCTTTCTCCGCGTTCGTGATGCACAAAATGCCTAGACCTGATATATGTTTTCAAACCGAGGGTTTCACAATTTTTATCATATTTTGACTTCTAGATTCTTTGAGGGGTTTTCACACAAATCAAATATGTAAGTGTTCTTTCATTAGAATTAAATATATTCCATGAATTTGTTCTTGATTTTATCATTTAAATTGTAGTTTTAGGTTAGAAAGATGTGGGTTTTGAAAGAAAACTTCTAAATTGAAAAATCATGATTTGAGGGACCGAATGGTATCAGAATTTGATAGAATTTTTATGGTTGAACTCGTACTAGAATGGGTACTCGGTTTTTGTAAATTTTGTCGAGTTCCGAGATACGGGCAATTTTGTAAAGATTGAAACTTTATTATTCAGAATAGTTCCTTATACGTTTTATGTGAATTTTGAAGTTGCTTTAGTTCATTTTTAGCAGTCCAGAGGTCTTTTCGCCTGAGGAGTTCATTTTGGAGTACCGGGTTGTCGTCTTCGAGTTAAGTATCTTGCCTAACCTTGTGTGGGGGAACTACCCCTTAGAATTGAGTCTTCTATGTTGATTGTAGCCCGTGTACGCGAGGTGACAAGTGCGTACTCAAACTTATTTTCAAATCGGTTGGCCTTTTAGGATTCATAGGTCCTTATATCCCCCGTGTATGAAGTTGTAATTGTTATATTTGTGTTCCTGATTGCTAGTTTCATTTCTTCCTGTTCAAATTAAAAATTACTTGCTTAGTGTTCCTTGTTTCTTATTTGATCTTAATTGACTTAACTGAAGACTTTACCTTTCCTACCGTTGTGACTTATCTTCCTTCATAAACTGCCTATTTGACTAGAACTAGTATAATCTCGCCCTATAATTGTTTAGAAGAAATTGGGATATCTATACGTTGGTGTCAAGCATGCCCGTGAGTCGTACATTGTGAATTATATTATTTTCCCTTAAGTGCTACTTAGGTTTAGTTGATAATCATCCGTGTTGATGGTATTTCCTTGGTGTTGCCTATTACTGAGCATTGTTCAAACTGAGTTTAT
This sequence comes from Nicotiana undulata, assembly GCA_005239495.1. Taxonomy (NCBI): domain Eukaryota; kingdom Viridiplantae; phylum Streptophyta; class Magnoliopsida; order Solanales; family Solanaceae; genus Nicotiana; species Nicotiana undulata. The sequence goes on from ML296274.1 coordinate 175,386, forward strand.
TCTGTGAAGCTAATTGTTTAAGTGAAATTGGTTATAGTTGTTTTCCCTTGCCGAGATGATATTGTTTCCATTGCTGACTCCCTTACCGGGACGGTGCGGGTTCTATTATTGTTTATGCTATTGACGATATTGTTTTCATTGTTGGCTCCTTTGCCGGGACAATATGGTTTCTATTATTGTTCATGTTGTTGATGATGTTGTTTTCCATTGTTGACTCCCTTACCTGGACAGTATGATTTCTATGATTGTTTATGCTGTTGATTCCCTTGCCTCAATGCTATCATTTCATTTGTTTGGGTGAGAAAGAGTGTAAAGCACGAAGGGTGATGCCGTGCCATTTCATATGCATTATCATGTGAGGAAAGAATGTAAAGCACGAAGGGTGATGCCGTGCCATTTTTTATATTCATTATCATGTGAGGAAAGAGTGTAAAGCACGAAGGTTGATGCCATGCCATATTATTAAAATTTAAAATCACGAAGGGTGATGCCGTGCCATATTATTGAGAGTAAAAGCACGAATGGTGATGCCGTGCATAATATTGTGAGTGAGTTCATGGCTCGAAGGGTGTTTCCGTGCAGGTGAGGACGAGTGACATGCATTATGATGTGATATTTGTTTCCCCGTGTATACTTGTGCCCGTACTTTGAGCTATTATTGTTGTACTTACATATTTGGTGTGACTTGTTATTATTGTCATGTACTTGAACTTTATCTCATTGTTGTTGCCCTGTCCATGTCTTTTACTGGTTTAATTTTCTTAATTTACATGTCTTATCGGTCGATTTCTATCGGGAGGACGAGAGTAAAAGCACGAAGGGTGATGCCGTGCACTTGTTATATTGGAAACTACGTTTGAAAGACAGTTATTGAAAAGTAAAGTTTAAAGGCATTTAACTTGAAGGAAACTATGTTTGCAAGGTTACTATTTTCCAAAGTTATGTATGCAAAGCATTTATTTGAAAGAAGCTATGTTTGGAAAACATTTACTAGAAAGGTACATTGAAAAGCTTTTATTGAAAGGAATTTGTGTTCGAGGTTTTCGTTCTGTACAATACATTTATATATATCGTTGAAGGAAGTATTTACAAAGGATACTTTACTCAAAATGAAGTGATTATATTTTTAAAGCTTTCAATATAAACTTACGATTTAAAGTTTTCACTTGAAGAATTGACTAAATTGTAGGAGTTGTTAACTAAGGTCTTGATGGGGAAATTATTGCAGTGCTGAGTTACTATTGTTTTCCCGTGTTGTGGTTTCCGCTTTGATTTGCACCCCCGTCCTTTCTTCTGTGTAATAATACGATGTTCTGTGTTTTTTGTTGTATCTTCCTTCCGTTTTGTACTTGTTATGTTGATAATTATATGGGTAGCTATTAGACAGGTGTCATGTCATGTCATTTCTATACGTATGTTTGTTTAATTTATTAGACCAGTGGGTGTCTTTACTAGTCATCGTCACTACTCCACCGAGGTTAGTCTTGATACTTACTGGGCACCACTGTGGTGTGCTCATGCTACTCTTTTGCACAATTTTTCTGCAGATCCCAGGTTTTTGCATAGTAGTTGATCGATAGCTATCAACGCGGTTTCTGTTGTGGAGACTCGAGGTAAAACCATTTTAGCGTTCGCGGTTTCGGAGTCACCTTCTTTCAAGTAGTTTTCATACACTATTGTATTTATTCCGAACAATGGTATTTAGAGATGTTAGTGTAGATTTCTTAAATCTTATGCCTTGTACTTACCGGGTTTTGGGATGATATGTAATGTATAGATATTTTTATCGAAAAGGATTCAAAGGTTTCAATGTTTTATTTATGTTTTCAAAATGTTAGGCTTACCTAGTCCTTAAGACTAGGTGTCGTCATGATACCCAGTAGAGGGAAATATTGGGTCGTGACAAGTTGGTATTAGAGCTCTAGGTTCATAGGTTCTACGAGTCATAAACGAGTTTAGTAGAGTCTTGCGGATCGATACGGAGACGTCTGTACTTATCTTCGAGAGGCCACGAAACTATTAAGACAGTTTCACTTTCTTCATTCCTATCGTGCGAGTTCATTGATCTTGAAGTTTGAAGTTTATCGTCCCATTCTCTCACCGTTGGTGAGGATACGAACTGCGGTTCCTGATGATGTTACCCCAAAACAAATGTCGCAAGGGTCAGAGACAGTGATCGACGAGGAGCACGTGTCTTCAGGAGACCTTGGCACTGTTCTCAAGTACGATTGGTACATTGACTCAGGCGGGATTGATTCTAGTTCACCTGCTACTCCACGGATCGGGGGAGGAGTTCAGACTCCCACCGTCTACCCTCGAGAGCAGCGAGATCATATTGGTCAGGTTCCAGTTGTCATGGCAGCATGACATGTGGTTTCGGTTCAGCCTGTGGTTAGGGCAGCAACATCGGAGGAAGAATACCTTTGACTTGAGAGGTACATGAAGTACCACCCTCCAATCTTTTAGTGGATTGGCGACAAATGATGCCCAGGGTTTCCCGGAGGAGTGTCACCACATTTTTGTACTTCGGGTATTGTGGAGACGAGCGAGGTTATTTTTTTTGTCACGTCTCAACTCAGATGAGCAGTTTGTCAGTAATGGCGGACATATGAGTTGGGGTAGCCCGTCCGAGTCAACTTCACTTGCATGGATTCAGGTTTCAGAGATACTTTTGAGGGAGTTTGCACTCCAGTTCCTCCGAGATGCATGTCGCGAGGAGTTTGAGCAGTTTCGTCAGGGCACTATGTCAGTGAGTTGTCCAGATATGCGACTCACTTGGTTTCTTCAGTTATGAGGTGAGTCCGTAGATTCATTGAGGGACTCAGGCATGATATTCGGTTTAGAAGGACCCAAGAATTAGAGTTGGATGCCTCGTTTCAGCAGGTAGTAGGGATCGCTCGCCGATTACAGAGCATGTGGGACCGTGAGCGGGAGTACAAACGAGATACGGAAAGAGAGTTCAGGGAGGTGAGGAGGCCTCGTAGACCGGAGAAATCTACTGGTCCTTATTATGGAGGCAAGGTATGAAACGGTAGAGATTTTGTGGGTCAGCCAGTTCAGTTTGAATTACCATCTCCGCATGGGGTTTCAGGTACTCATGGGTCTCACAGGACTCGTATTGTATGGTTTCCACAGGTACGTCGGCAGAGAGGTTATTTTGATCGTGGAGATGTTAGCCACAGGGTGAGATATGGTTCTAGGATTCAGGCAGGTATGTTATAGAAGGGTATCCGGGTGAGTAGAGGGCGCTCAAGAGGGGGAGGCCTGACCCGTTGATGTATTTCATATAGTAGGCTGGAGACCGTTGGGTCAGATGTTATCATACATGTATGTTTTGATCTGATTCATAGGGGCACCATTTGTATCTCACTATAGTTCTGTTGGTCGGGACAAGTTCCCTTATTTGTTGCTTTATTGATAAATGAGTTTCATGTTTTGCACTCTATTTTCGGTTTGCTCCCGATGAGAGATTCTATGAGTAGTAGCCAGTTTCTATCGTTGTTTTATTCATCCTTGATAGTGGTGAAACTGGAAGTGAGTCCTTGTTGTTCTTTGTGGTAAGCTTTATGTGATTTTCCTAAGTATTTTGTTTACGAACTGTGATTTGATACTCCATCGAGATGTGAGTTCAGTTAGCGTTATGATTTTACCAGCCGAGATGAGTTAGTGGCGGAATTTCAATTGGTACGATATATTTTCGGTATGTGATTCAGAGTTGAGGGCGAGGTTCTCGTGATATTTGTGATTCGATATGTTTGGCCCGGGCTGAGTACCACGTTGGAAATTTTATCAGGATGAGATTCTTGTGATTTGTTCATATGCTTTGCTTCTTCCTTGTTATATTGCTTTTGGTAAGTCAGTATTGATAGAGTGTTGTGCCTATGGGCTTTTTTGATAATTCCTTTTTATGTTTCTAATTTCATATTCAGTCATTTCGTTATGTGCTTCTTTAGTTTAGCTTGCGGGGTTGTTGATACCCAATTTTTCCTCAAAATATTTTAAATTTTGCAAAACCATGCTTTCATAGCAATTGGTATTTTCTATAATTTTCCTATATTTTTATTAATTCATTTTTTATTTATCTAGCATTTTATTTCCAATAATTAATTACCAAAATTGCATTACAAATGATTTCAAAAGCATTTCTTAATTTTATTTATTATCTTTGGTCCTATTAAGATCAAATTATTTCATAATTATCCAAATTGGCACTCTTTGGGTATAATTGCAATAACTTTGCAATTATAGCCTAATCATATGTTTTATACTATTTTGTCCAATAATTAGTCATTTTATATTTTAAATACTAATTAATCATTTTCTAAGCATCAATTTCATTTTGTACAATTTTTAGCTATTATTATAAATTGTTTTATCTAATTTAATTGGGTATTTATCAATTAGCCACCTTTATTTCAATTTTAGCCTAAAATCAGCCTAATTACTAACCCAATTGAAATAACCCAATAGACCCAAGCCCAATTCCTTAGCTAGCTACCTTTTGCTGCTGCAATCGTCTGAGGCTTCAGTGTGATTTCTCTCCGTTATCCCCTCTTCTTCCAGCAGCCATGATTATTTCAGAGAAGAACCGCTGAGAGATCTCCAAATACCTCTTACAAGAGGGAGTTTGCTATGCGAAGAAGGACTATAACTTGGCGAAGCATCCATTAATCGATGTGCCGAACCTACAGATGATTAAGCTGATGCAGAGCTTCAAATCTAAGGAGTATGTTCGCGAGACATTCGCTTGGATGCACTACTACTGGTACCTTACAAATGATGGTATTGAGTTCCTCAGGACATACCTTAACCTTCTGATGAGTGGTGATTTTACCACTCATTTTAGCCTTTTCTCATTAGATTTTGTATTGTTAAATGATAACTTGAGGTCGTTTTTAGTGTGTAATTGCTCTATTTGCAGGAAAATGATGCCATGAAGTGGTTAAGGTCAAATTGGAGTGAAATTGAGCAAAAAGAGAGTAAAGAAGAGAAAAGAGGGGAGCAATGGCCGAATGCGATCGCATATGCAACATGCGAATCGCATTTCGGGCCCAGAGATCGCATACCGCAACAGAAAGATGAGTCAAGTTTAATGTGTGAAATGCGGTTGAACATGCGATCGCATATCGCAAATGCGATTCGCATCTGAGTCGCATCAACATCTGATGCCTGAAGCTACATTGTAAATGCGACGCACGAAT